>JAAGNO010026450.1:22812-47651 GCA_033439905.1 Ceryle rudis
AAGGCAGGAAGCCCCATGTCCTCTGGAGATCATTGAGTCCAACCCCCTTGCCAGAGCAGGATCCCCCAGGGCAGGCCACACAGGAACAGATCCAGGCGGGGCTGGAAAGTCTCCAGAGCAGGAGACTTCACAGCCTCCCTGGGCAGCCTGGGCCAGGCTCTGTCAACCTCTGAGCGAAGAAATTTCTCCTCCTGTTGAGGTGGAACTTCCTGTGTTCCAGCTTGTGACCATCACCTCTCGTCCTCTCACGAGGCACCACCGATAAGAGACTGGCCCCTTGTACTTGAAACCCACCCTTCAGATAGTTGGAGGTTGCAGCAACGGCACCTTCCGTGGGCCTCTCCCAAAGCCAAGAGAAGCAGTTTGCCCTGCTGATGTTTGCGTGGGACAGATCTGGCTTCTTCCTGCAGGTTTTTTAATAGCTTTCTGTAAACCTTGGGTGCCATCAAGGAGAACAGGCTGGCTGGACTTTGGGTGTGACCTAGTAGGACAGCTTCTGCGCACCAATGCAACCGACCACGCGGAAGCCCTTTGTATACACCAACAAATTGCTTTCAGGTTTCTTGGTCAAAATGGCAATAGAGCAGAATCTTCGAGAAATTGAGGCTGTTATAAACTGTCGGGTTTGAGTTAATTTAGTAAGCTTTTTTTAAAAATACTTCAAAATTAACTATTTTAAATTTCTGGTCATGTTCGTTTGCTTGCTGTGGTTGTTCCAGTTATTTTTTTCTCTCCCAGACAACTCACTCAAAAATAATGACTCCTTTTAAAGGCGCTGTGATTGGCAGGACTATTCCTAGTCTGTAAAGTACAATGTGATAGGTAATTTCCACCCGTATTCTCTCTGCAGCCTTGGGATTGATAGGGTAGGTGCCAAACTGTCACGTTAGAGCCTTTGGTAATTAAAATACAGGTTGGCATTAGTATAGGTTCTGGCTAATTACTTGTTTTTCGAGCAAAGCTTTGACAGACTATTATGGAAGGTCTTCAGAAATTTGGTGTGAAAAGCTCTTCTCGTGCCACAGAGAGCAGAGAGGATATTTTGCAGGTAGGGCTATTTGGGGAACCATTGGTTGGTACCATTTAATGTAAGAGATGGTTGAGTGACTTGTAGAAAATAAGGTTATCTGACAAATTCAACCCATATTTCAGTTCATAAATGATTCATGAGCTGCTCGTGACTTCCACAAGGCATTCATTATTCATAAGCGCTCGCTGAATAATTTGTGCAAACAAATTTCAGCCTATAGAGTACCCGTGAGTTGTTTTGTTTGTTATTCTTGGTATGTGATGATGGTGTTTGGTTTTATTTTCTTACTGTACACAGCTTCCGAGTTGGGGGGTAGTAGATAAGGTTGTTTAGTTCCCAAAGCATAAAGGAGTAACTTTGCTGTATGAGACAAAGAATATTGATGTCATGCTGCTTTTAACACAAAAGCGTTGGTGGCTCTGTAGCTGCTCACACCTTCAAGCAGAAGCCCACAAAGCCATGGCTTAGGTGGCTCAATTCTGGCTATTCTGCTTAAGAATTTGTAGTCCAAACTCTTTGTGTCTTCCAGTTCTGCATAGATTTTAACCAGGAAATGCTTTTATGCCTAACTGACCTTCCCTTCTTCCTCTTTACTTCTCTTTCAACAGAATTTTTGCCTGTGTTTTTGGTGCTTGCTGCCTCTTCCTGAAAGGTGTGATTCATTCACCTGGTTTCCAGAGGAGTAGGGTATCGGGGTAAGGAGAAGGGGTGAGAAGTAGGAGATGGTAACAGGATGACAAATCATCAAGGAGATCTGGTTTTATTATATGCTTCAAAAGTCTTCAATAAGAGGACTTGAGCTGAGGTGAGGAAATCCTCAGCTCCTTTTAAGGAGCCAGAAGGTTCACATGTAGGGAGTGTCCTGTTGGCCAGAGGCAGAGGGTTGGAGAGACTCTTGTTTGAGCTCCCCTGCTGTAACTGGCACTCGGGTGGGTAAAAAGAGCAGTAGGGCTCCAGAGAGAGGGATTTTCTTCTGTCTCTGCCACTGTTATGAAATAGAACCTTAAGAAAATCATTAAGCCTGTTTTCCTCCTTCTCCCTGCTTTGCCTGCTTCCTCTGTCCAGAGTATGTTTTCCTTCCGCATGTCTTGCCATGCTTGCTTTTAATAACGGAGGTGCCTCCTCTAAATAAAATGGAGGTACCATTCCTTAATTGAGGGTTCTGAGACAGACCCAAGTTCAAAAGCCACCCTATTCCATGAGCCTGTAGGAAAACAACTGGAAACAAGTTTTCCTTTTTCTTTCCATTTGAGAAAGTAGGTGAGTTATGAAAAGGAGTTACAGTGCTCCTTTAGCCACTGTTGAGGTGTAAATTTTGAGGCAACGGACCTTTTTATCAATAGTTGGGGTTAAGATTGTTAGTCTGGTCGGTTGTGAAGTGATACTGAGCTGGTTTATTGTGAGGGGAGGTAGAATATGGTATAGAACCACTAGTTAGAGCTGTACATTTAATGTCCCAGTTCCTTTGTTACTGTGTGCATCAGATGTCTTCTGCAACACAGGCATCTGGAGCGATAAGCAAACCCCTTCTCTTGTGTATAGACACATAGGTACACGTGGTGGAGTCCTGCAGTTACTATTTGGAGTCTTCTTGATGAGAAAACCAGTCACATGCATGCTTATTATTCCTGTTTGGAAAGCAATAAATGTGAAGGTTGCCTGGTATTTGTACAACTGTGCTATCCAGAAGCTCGAAAGAAGAGTAAAACCAGCTTCACGCTGGAATGGTGTCTCTGAAGGCCTGGCCGCTCAGTGCAGCTCGTGAAGAAATCTGAGGCACTGTTTGTTTGAGATGGAATTTGGCTGCTAGAAATAAATAGGAGAGAAAGGAGGATACAGCCCACAACTCCCGTGAGATGCGTGAAGTTGCGTTCCTCAGCCAGCGTCTCTGTTTCTGTCTAGTATTTGTAACGTCAGGAGGAGAGTCAGGATAACTTGTCCGGGAGGTCTGGATGCCTCCGACCTACTGGGGTGAAAGTTGGAGACTTTGATCTAGCAGGTAAAGAGGTAATTTTGTGTTGACAAAACCTCCTCGGTGTCAGACTCAACACTGTTGGCATCACTGCGTCAGATGGTAACTTTGGCAGGTCTGCTTAGAAATTGTTCCATTATTTACACCCACTGCTTCTTCTCTGGAAGACAAGGAGAGTAGAAAGGAGCATCCCTGTTACCATCACTGGATGTTAGCCCAGTTCCTCAATTAAAAACACATCCCATATGTGAGTTTTAGGCACTGAACCTGCGTCTTTGGCCTTCAGGCATCGTTCCCTGAGTCCAGACACCTCTCAAAGATCTTCAGTTAAATTTTCCCAAATTTAATTCTGGGTTCAGATGTCACTGCCTCTTAGATGCTGGAGTGGGACTGGATAGTTCTGAGAAGTATCTTCTCCTGTCTAGAAGTTAACCTTCCAAGGTAGGAACAGAACATGCTTGGGGCAGCGTGTTCAGGAGAAGAAATTTCTGCTGTGCCCCCCCCTTAAAAAGGTTGGGTTTAACCCAAACTGTAATATTAGCCCAGCTGAAGGACTTCAGAGCCCTGGAAGAAGAAAAGGGGAGGTAGAACATTTTAAGCCATTTTTGCTGCCAAAACTCATGCTTCCTAAAGCTGCACCCTCTCTATAAAGTGCTGAATAAAGTACCACCTTTTGCAGTGTTGCTTTTGTTTGAAACTAAAAAAAAGAAGCGTGTATCTTTAATAAAGGGCTCATCTTTTACGAGCCTTCCGTTCGTTAATAGGTACCACTAATAACGATTACGGCTGAAGAGGTGCCACTGTGCCATGTGCCCTTTTATTGGTCTCTAAGGAGTATTTGCAAGCACACGGAGGTAACTCTAAGTTATTGCCATGATAATCAGACCACGTGTGTCGTACGGCACGTAGAGGTGATAGACTAGTTAATAAAAAAGCTTTCTTACTTTAATTAAGCAACGTCTCATTGAAGAACACATATAGGCATTTATCTTGTACGTAAGATTAAATGCGTCATAGAAAGGCCCCAAATTCTGCAGGCAGTAGCTGAAAATGACTTGATCTGATCTGAAGACCTCCAGAAGAGGTAGAATTTTACATCCTTTCACATATTATGGTTAAATGTTCATCTTCCTCTTTTCCCTCTGCTTTGCCAGGTATTAATGGGCTGCGTAATTTAATTGGCGACGCTTTCATTACTTAGGTCATTGGTCCGTAGTTCTTACTAGCTTCAGCCACCCTTATGTCTGAAAAGGATGTGTTTTGAACGGAGAAATTCACAGCTGGACATTTGTGATCTCTCAGTTAAATAACAGAGACAGTGAAATGAATTTTCTTTCTTCATGTTCTTGCTCTAGATTCCCTTTTCTAAAGGTTTGTTTTTCAAGCTCATAGTTTTCCTATCGAGAATACACATTTCAAACGGAGTTCAGCGGAAGGAAGAACTGCTGTCCTTGTACTCTGAGCTCCCTCTTGTAGAACTTAGCCATCTAAAATGTACCTGCTTTCTTTTGCCAGTTCTGATCAGTTCAAGACACCTGCAGAAATGTCCTTCCTCCGACTGTTCCTAAGTATTTCCAGAGCTGAAAAGAGGATGTTTCTGTAGCCAGCAGGAGGGTGCACCTGCCTACCCCAGGTCAGAATATCCTCCTTAAAACAAGAAATCCCCCAGGAAAGAACTTCAGGTCCTCATCCTGGAGAGGAAAGAAGGAATTGCTATGTGGCTAAAAACGAAACCTAAAAATTAGGTTCTAGTTATGGATAAGCTGAAAAAAAAAAAATGGGTTGATTGACACGGACACAAAAGGGTTGCAGAAGACAATCCAGGGCTACCTCCTGTTGCATCCAGCTGATGGAGGGATTCTCACCACTCACATAGGAACAGCACCAAGCTCCAAGTAACTCTGGCGTTGTAGCTGCTGCTTGTTGGGGTTTTTGTGATCTATCTTTCTTTTCTCTGCTCTGACAGCCTAGCTGTCAGGAAACTAACCTGCTATTTAATCTAATGATGTGTTTACATTTATTAATCAGTTTGAATATATATCTTCCCCGACGTGACACTCTTCCCCCCATGTCTCCTCCCCCACATCTAAGCTGGCAGCACTCAGAGTGATGAGGATCTTTCTTCCTTTTTCACTTGAGAAAGTGGCACAGAAGTTAATGTACTTCAAAGAGATCGTTATCTCTCCATAGCTATTGTATAATTAAACAGCCACCTCCCCATGCCCATGTACATTCCCCTTGATCTTTAAGTAGGAAAACAACAAGAGGAGGCATCTCCTGGTTTTGTCTCCTCTAAGAGGCGAGCATTAGCTTTTCACCTCTCTGCTGCAGACAGGCCTGGCTTCCCTGGAAGGAAGCTGAAGTAGGGCAAAAAGATCCCCGTGCTGCTGTAGGAAGCTGCTAATATAATCTCTCCAGCGATTGATTAAATCGTGCGGATGCGTGATTAATGATAGCTTGGTCAAATGTGGCCTTTCAAATATAGGACAGGATGTGTGCAGTGACTTGCAAGATTTAACGCGGAGTTTTAAGCTACAGACGGGGGGATGCTTTGGTTTGCTTGTCCCTTTTGCTCAGCATGTCTCAAATAGGTTTTCGCTGTAGCAAATTAGGTAGAGCTAGATGAAATGAGAGCCACCTCCAGCTGAATTATCCAACTTAAAACAGCTTTAGCGTGCTATTTTTAGATTTAAATATTCCTGCTCCATGGTGGGAGATGCCCAAGTTAATCTGCTTAGGAAGATTCAGACTTCTGAAGTGTCCACATGGGGTCTGTTCAAGAAGAAGATAAATTTTCTGGTTTAGTGTTTTAAACATTTAACTCTGGATTTTTAATTTAGCTGGAGGAAGCAAATTGCTATCCAGGACCACATTTCGGTACGGTAGAGAAATCCCTCCCGAGCCAAACTTTCAAGCGTGCAAACTCGCGTCGTGCCACTGACTTGGGCAGAGCTACAGGACTTCTGCTGTTGGCCAAAGAACCCGCTCCTCTGGAGTCACTCAGGGCGAGGGGTCGGAGCGGGGACAGGATGACATGTGACATGACACCAGCTGCTCTTTATTTTCAGCTGCTTCAAAAAAAACCCAAAAAAACCAAACAACCAAAAAACCAAAACCTGATTAAAAGTGTAAAAAAAAAATCTCTCTTCTATTTCTGCAGACAGCAGTAGACCGACTGTGTCAAATGGTAAAAGTCACCGGTCACGGGACAGGTGACAGCCTTTTAATTGGTTTCAGACTCACTGCGGGATGGTTTAATGAACGCATCTTCTAAAAGCTGGTTTGTGCTCGGGCTCCAATTCCTGGTTATACACACCATAATGGTAACGGTGTAATAATAACGGTGTCGCTGATCTGAGGTGGAAGATGGGTGTGCAGATCGCTTTTCCTCTAGTCTGGAACTAAATGTTACTGGCCTGGCTGCAATCCCAGCTAGGATGTTAAAGAAATGTGTCAAGGGATCACAGGAATTTAGACATCAGTAGTGTGTCTGGAATTAAAGCCTGCTCTGAGCTCTTGATTCCTTTGCTCTCCTTAAAGCTTTCCAGCCCAGTGCCTGGTGGATAACTCTTTTTAGCACAAAGAACCTGTCCAAACAAGTGTCTCAAGTGCAGTTTCAGATGTTTTCTCTAAGGAAAATATTTGTCTGTAAATCTTCTCAGCTCTAATTAAGCCCAGGTACCTATATTTCATGTCTGCGTGAGCTGTAATTGCCGATGTTTGCACGGAGGGGCGAACAGGGAGGTGCTGCGGGTGCTGTGTGAGGTGTGAGTGGGATCTGTCCGTCAGGCCCAGGCTGTTTTAGCGACTGACTCACAGAAAAGGACGGGGCTCTGCTGCATTGGGAACCTGCTTCCGATAAATGCGTCTTCTCAGAACTGGGGCTTGCAAACTCGCTTTTCCCATTGCTTTGTGGCAGCTTTGCCAGGGAAAGAGGCTGCTGGAGGCCAGGAGAAGCGTGGGCACGGGCTGTGCCTGAGGGGGGAACCGCAGCCACAGGACGGAGGTACCTTCACTCCCCTCCCAGCCCGTGGGGTAGTTATCCAGAGCACAAGTCTAGGCTAGCAGATGAGGGTGACAGCTATGGAAATAAGGGAGGGAGGAGAGCCAGTTAGAGGAGAACCAGTTCCTTTCTTGGCTCTGGTCCTGCTGGGGGGGCAGGTAGGCGTGGGTGTGATGGAGCCGCCTCAGCCCCGCTTTTCTTCTTGCGGTGAGGCAGTGGAAGCCGCTCGCTAATGTGCCCATGGCAGAGAGGATGGCTCTGAGCTCATTATGCTGTGGATCCAAGCACAAAGGAGAACGCTTCGTTTCTTGTATTCGTGCGTTTGCTCGTTCTGGATGAACGGCCTGAGACAATTCTCTCTGGGGAGAATGGGTACGTGGGAGGTGCGCAGAGGAGCCAACGCGGAGCTGCCGCCGTTCTGTCTCCAGGCGATTGCTCCCTTGCTTTCTGGGATTGCTCTTCTGGCCTCATTCCTCACCGCGCCCGGCTGCCGGTGGAAGTCGAGGCACAGCTTCAGAGCCTGACTTACGCTACTGAAGTGTTAGCGATGTGTGAAACTGGTGTGAAATCAGGCTAGCTACTGAGGGCAGCTCCCCGGGAGCAAGGAAGGAGCCGAGAGCTTCCACCCAACAGAGTGGGTCACCGCAGGCAAATCCAGCGCCTGGCCTCAGACTTGGACCAGGACTTGTCTCAGGTCCTCGGGTCAGGTACATGAACATCTGTGAGTGAACCAAACCCACGCGTCTATTGCATCAGCTTTTATTTACCGCACTTCGAGTGGAGCTGTTCTCTGGGGTTATTACTGTCACTCGTTATTAGAGGTCTAATTAATACTGTTGATTCTTTATTACTGGTTTAGAATTAATTTCTTACTTCCCACTCGGTGAATGTTAGCTATGTAAAAATAAAAGCTTTCTTTAATTGATGGAGTTAACTTTCCAGCGCACATCAGCCCCACTCCTTCCCACGCGTGTATCCACAAGGGCAGAATAAAAGTGACAGATGGTAAAAAGGAACAGAATGTCAAAGCTCAGGTCATTAAACTGCTAGTAATAAAGGCTTTACCAAAAGCAAAGTACCACCAGTCTACTCCAGACTGTCTTGATTGACACTCAATTCTTTTTCATCTTTTATATTGTTAATTATTTTGGGGAAGGTATAAATTTAATTCATAGTATGGCTGTTAAATTGTAAATAACTGAACCTACAGAAGCTTTTCATCTAATAAAATTGTAATTGGCCTTTTAAATTAACCGTACTAATAAATTTCCCTTTCCCTCCTCATACTTTGCAAAGCAGAGGTGCTCCTCAGTCCGTCCCGAGTCCCGACGTGTCACACGTTGTTGCGGCACCTCTGCGCCGTCTGATCCACAACGTACCCCATCTAAAGAGGGTGGCTGTAAAATGGGCCAACGACCTAGACCGGTCCCATGGCTTGAGTCACCAGAACTGTGGTTGAACTGCCTGGGCACCTGCTGTGGAAGGACAGGAGCCTCCAAAGGGAGCATAGGGGCAGACATGGTGGTGTTGAACCAGGCTGCTCAGGAGGTGTGCGGGGAAGTAGTGAGAGGAGTGGAGGTGGTCTGAGTTTTGAATGGCCTGTGACTTCAGCAGCATCCTCTCTTTCACAGCGACCTTAGAGAACCTGCTCTGCTGTTCTGTTCTTGTTCTCTGTGCCCTTTCCGAGAGCAGCCGTGCCTAGAAATCATTTCTTCCTTAAAAATCACCTCGGATAAAGTACTTGTTTTGTCCACGACGGTCACTAGAGTGCCTTGGGTTCTCTCTCCCCCTCTCTTTCTGGTGGTTGGTGTATTTTCAGGTCACTTCATCGACAGCTTCTGCATTAAATATTAAGGCTTGTACGTGCGACCTTTATAGTTTTGCATGCGTACGGAAGATTTTAGACATGGCCATACATATTTCCAGGAGCAGCCGTCCCCTTTTGCGGGGTTCGTTCCTGCAGGTTTGGCGTGTCTTACCTGCTGTGTGAATGCAATGTGACATTCTGGCAGCAGTCTGCGCTGCACGGGACTGTGGCAGAGGCCCCAGGGTGGAGCATGATCCTGGAACCCAACTCTGGTTTCAGGTGCTGGATTGGGCAAGCACATAATCTATAAACACATAATCTGTAGACCACTGGAATGGGCTGCCCAGAGAGGTGGGGGGGGAGGCCCAATCCCTGGAGTCGTTCAAAGTCAGGCTTGAGGGGGCTCTGAGCAACCTGCCCTAGGTAGAGATGTCCCTACTTGTGTAGGGAGGTTGGACCAGGTGACCTCTCGAGGTCCCTTCCAGCCTAAAACATTCTCTGATTCTATAACCCCCTTTCTTCACGGGACAGAGGGCAGGGCTCTCCCCCTTACTGCCAGCAGCCCCCACACTCCCTCGAAGCTTTAGAGAAGGGCAGTCACCCAAGCTGTCACTAATTCTACTCTTGTAGCCACAGTCTCCCAGTTGTACCAGAGACCCTTTCCTCCTCCAGTTACAGATGTGGGAGTGTGGAGACGAACCAGAAATTGGCCCTGCATGTCAAATTACAGGAAACCTGTAAGACTAATTACCCAGAGTCTGCTGGTAAACAGCACTTGGTCTAGTCTCAACCTGTTAAAAGCGTATGACGATTAACATTTTTTTTCCACAAGTATTTTGCTTGGACAGCACTGTCAACAAAAGCCCCTCCTACGCATCTTTCTTCGCTGAATTATTTATCTGAATGCAGCTAGGAATCGTTCTTTATTGCAGAATACAGTGCAGTCAGGTCCCGGTACTAAAACCATCAGTGCTAATTAGCTGGAAATAAAATTGTCAGAAATACTTGATCCTAATTAGGGTCTTTTTAATGTTGATACACTGTGGGCTTGATCTTCCTCCCAATGACTGTGTAAATCTGGGATGCTTTCATCGACTCTAGGACGGTATTCATGCAAATAAGATAACTTAACGGCGTGTTCTTACGGTTATTATCTGCTGTTAGCTAAATAAGGAAGCAGTTCACACTTTCAATTGTTTAAGTAAAATCAGTCCACGTTTCCCACTGCATCTCTAAAGCAGAGAAACTTTAGCAGCTACCCAGTTGAAGAAATACAAATCTGCCCGTGCTCGGAAAAATCACCACATACTGTTGTGGATTTTTACCCAGGAACACGCACAGAGAACGAACGGACTCCTTTTAGATTAGCTGGAATTGTTCAGTTCCTACGGCCGAGGGGAAGGAATTGATCTGCACGATGAGTGATACTGAGTTATACCTGTTAAAAGTTACGCAGGTACGCGGAAGTTTCCCCACGTGACCGGTTGGTCTCTTCCCCTTTGAAATTAATTATGCATCTCTTTTTCTTAAGTCAAGTTCAGCTGCTGGGGAACTTGCAGGATCTCATCCCTGATAAGCAGGGGTTTTTGAATCCTGAGCTGGCTCCTGGTGATCTGCCCAGGACCTCCAGAGGCACTCCTGCAGTTCCTCCGGTCCATCGTATAAATGCTGGAGGCTGGGCTCTCTAAGGTCCGTGCCTTGTACTTTGTACTCATACAGATCCCCCCAAAAGTACATACTCTTTGTTTTTCTGAAACAAAAGTGAAATTCAGAAATTCTAACTGCTTACGAAGAGTTAAATTCCAGTGCAGTTCTGCCAGACAACGTGGTTGTGAGCTGTTTATTTTTGCAGCTCCACTGGTAGAAGCTAAAGCCGAAGACTTATTTCTATAGCAAATAATTGACATGTTATTTTTCTCCTTTATAAGCTGCTTAAGGGGGCTTGTGATTTTATTCAGATATTTATAAATTTGTTATAACTGTTTGGATAATTCTGTAGCTAATTCTTGAGCTGTTAAATAGTTTATAAATACTTTGAGGATTATTTTTAATTCAGAAGTCAGGGGCTGTGAGTAGCTGGTTTTCTGGGCTCATGACTAGCTGGGGGTTCTCGCTTTTTATGGTCTGTAGGGTGAGTGGTGTGTCCCCATGGGGGACCTTTAAGGGCAAGTGTAGTAAAAAAAGAAACGGTAGTGACTTTAACTGGTCTGATTTAGCAGAGATTTCTGGTGTGACTATCCCACTTTGAATCTTGACATCTGGGAGTGTTCTCTGATGTTTAGTCCTAAACTGAGCAAGGTCTGAACCAATCTAAGAATAGAAACTGCTTGACTGTGTAGCTGAGAGTGAAACTGGAGAGGTCTTCTGAACCAGTGGATCGTTTCTTTTCCTCCCCTGAGTTCAGCCTTACGGGGACTTGAGCCTGGTCCTGTCCTGCTGCTGCTGCAGCCCCATTAGCGCAGGCTGGAGAGACCACCTAAGGGGTGAGCAGATGTGCAGTGACGTGTACTGTTTGTGTCTGGTGAAATGCTGCCCAGTAAAGGGAGAGGCTGCATTTATCACCTGTCTGAGGAGGGAGCAGGGGAGCTGCCTGGCAAAGGGCTGCGCAGTGTGTTGCAGGTTGTGTCTCATTTCATTCCAGGAACTCCAGCTCGGTCAATTCTGCTGCATTTCAGATGACTGTAATGAGGGTTGTAATGTCTCTGTGAATTACCTGGGAATCCTTTAAAAGCTCTGTCACTCTTCTTTCCCTTGAGATTAAAGACTGACCTTGGATATTTGCCATCTAGGTATCTACCTCATTGCCCGAGGTTATACGCCGGTCAGTAAGAGAGACCTTGCGAAGGACAGGGGAATTGCTCTAGTGTTGGAGTAGCAGTAACTGGGCACATCACTCCTCTGGAGATCAGTTTGAGGAGCAGGAGCCATGAGAGTCCTGATCTCCTAACAGGAAACTCTGATGTCATGAGACAAGCCATCTCCTGAAGTGGGCCATCTCCCCAGACAGACAGCAGGGTTATTGCAACGTGTCTCCATCCAGGCAGCAATATGAGAAAACAAAGACAGGGCATACTTGACTTGGAAGAAAGTGAAGATCATTCTTCTAAACGTTATTTCCGTGACTCGTCTCTGTGCTGAAACTGATGCACAGAAGATTGGGGGTTGCAGGTTTTCATGCTCTTTACACCCTATCTTCGGACCGTGAGTTCTACCAAAGCATGATGTTAATCCTAAGTACTTCTTTTTATGTTTTGTCCACAAAAGTGCTGTGTAAAACACTGGGAAAATAGTTGCTTGATGGTTTCTGCTAAGTAATATTTTATATCGTGCTTTTGAGACAGTTAGACGTTGCGAAAACACAGCTTACCAAGCCTTGGTTTTATTTATAAGCTATCAAGAAGCGTGTTTAAAACGTGGTTGTTTAAAAGATGGTTGTTATCCAAAAATATTTCCATTTTAACCTGGCAAGAATGTGTAGCAAAACTGAACTGGTTTTCTGACTGAGTTGCCTGAACCATATTTCACACGTTATAAGGTTCATAAACACGAACTAGTAGGAAAGATTTGGCCTTAAAAATACTCTAGGAGTCTACAGGATGAGGTTCCTCATTTATTAAGATGGCCAACACAGAACTGGCGGAATTTCTTTCTAGGAATTAAATGACCCGGGAGAGAACGTAGGTGTTAATTTCAACATTTCCTTTAATAATTCCCTGGGCCTGTTATATTTAAGTAAGCTGGACCTGGGATTTTTTTGTTTGAATCACTGAACTGCTCACACTTGTTGTTTCTTCTCAGTGGTGGTATCATCATACTCCTCTCCTATGTTTTTAGGGTCCAAGTTAACAATCAGGCTTTTATTCCTACCACAGAAAATAACGATTTATTTGACTTAGACCATCTTGTAAACATCCTAACACATAGGAATCAAGCGGAGAAACACCCAGGACATCCTTATTGATTTATACATACAATGACATTTACAGCGTGAGGTTGCCCAAAGTAGCAACACGCAACTTGATCTAAGCATGAATATAAATTCTCAGGCTCAGCCTCGAGAATAAACAAACCCACATTTGTTGCAAATGTCTCTCGTCCGCAAAACGGGAATTGAAGGAAATGATTGTAGACTGAATCTGCTGAAGTAGTTCCACCTCATTTTACCTGTCATTCAGCTTAACTATCCGATCACGTTTCTGTAAGAGAAGGGCAGGTTTTGTTTTGGAAAGCTGCTTGCCGTAGGTGAGGGTTGGGTGGCAGAATGGAGGTGACCACGGACAAGTCAGCAGTTAGGCTACAGGAGTCGAAAACGCCGGCGTGATTTCCCCACCGCACACAAAGGGGAGTGCTGTGAGGGTGCCATCGCTGTGCCAGCGATGACAGCCATGTCAGCAGGTCGAGATCTGGACTTTGGGTTGGTTTGTGAACTCAGGGCTCTCACCCAGTCACACACCAAGTGGGCCCCTATCAAAACACAGCAGGTAGTATCACAGAATGCCTTTGGTCGAAAGAGACCGAGATCATCTAGTCCAACCCTCAACCCAGCACTGCTAGCTTGCCCCTAAACCGTGTCCCTGAGCACCAGGTCCACACGTCACTTAAATGCCTCCAGGGAGGGCGACTCCACCACTGCCCTGGGCAGCCCGTTCCAATGTTTGAGAACCCTTTCCATGAAGAAAGGTTTCCTACTACCCAGCCTAAACCTCCCCTGGCGCAGCTTGCAGCCATCCCCTCTGGTCCTGTCATATGTCACTAGGTAGAAGAGGCTGTCCCCCTCCTGGCTCCAGTGTGGTGAAAGCAGTCAGGTAGCTGTAGAGAGCAAGAAGGTCTCCCCTCAGCCTCCTCTTCTCCAGATCTCTCCCTCAGCTGCTTCTCATAGGACTTGTGCTCCAGGGCCTTCATGAGTCTCGTTGCCCGTTTCTGGACACACTTAACGTTTTCTGGACACATGTATGTTTGATTCTGGTGTAGCTCAAACGTGCTGCACGCTCCCGAACCACCAGCGGGCTTTACAAAATACAGTGAGAAATCTTCTACCTGAGTTGGACCTGAGCATGACAACGTGGACCCAAATAGTGTCACTGGGTTGTCAGCCTGCTCGTGCTCACTTTGGTGGTTCTGGAGACAGCCAGGAGGCAAATGTGGTTTCACACCTTTGCTTAGCAGTGGAGCTGAGAGTAAAAGAGAGTTTGCTCTCTTCGACAGATGGGGTTTCTCTCCAGTCCAGAGAGAGAACAAATGTCCTCCCCGATGGAATATTGCCAGTTTGAATCCTGATGAAAGGATTAGTGTCTTTGGATCTGGGCCCTGGAAATGGCTGATTTAATACTGTGTCTTTTACCATTTATCTTGGCAGCTGATGTTTTACCAGCGGCACCGTGTGTTTATATACAGGGTTATCCAAAGAGAAGAGTAAATGGAATGAGGGGATGCCTGTGCCTTGTGTAGGTCATGTTGTTGTAGCCACGTATTCCCGGTGCCAAACTGGACAGCAGTTTCCCCTGAAACCTGTCTGTCATCAGCTTGTATTTCGGTTTCCCTGCGGTGTGTTTGGACTGTGGTTTAGGCTGCATATTTTTCAAGTAGCTATGGGGAATTTCAAAACCTTTTGCTATCTCCACTTCAGCAGACTTGGATTCCAGGGCCAGTGAGCCACAAGAGCTGGAAGCCACATCCAGTAGCACTTCTGTGGACAATGTCTTCTGCAGGGAACATCTTGCTTTTTAAAAGACCCCATGGTTAACCTTCTAAGACTGTCATTTGTCTAATGGAATGTGGCTGTCACATCTTGAGGTCTGACTTTTGACAGCTCTGCTTTTCATGTCCAAGCAAGGAATTGCTGCTGTTTATTCCTTTCTTGGAGAGATTCAAGTGCACGTGGCAATAGGCTGAGGGTGGGCACTGCAGAATGTCTCCTGTGTGATTTCACCTGCCACGGTGAGGCTAAAGGTGCTTATGCACCCAGCTCATCTCCGTGTTTTAGGTCCTCTATCAGTGACACCTATACCGTGTTAGGCTGCTGGGAAAATACTACAGCCAAAGTACAACCGTACAACCCCAAAAGCTCCCTCTGAGTTTACCAAATAAACTGTGCTAAATTTAATGGGCAGCTTCAGCTGTACCCATGGCTTTCACCGTGGCCTATTTCCAGTCGAAGGGCTCTCACTGCAGGACAGGTGGCACGGAGAAACACGGGGCTTGTGTTGCTTTATTAGAAAGCACCGGACTGTCCCGGTTCAAATGTACCCCACTAGGGACGATGTTGTTCGCTGTGCTCGGACACAGCGTGTTCTGTGAGTGATCCAAGTTTTAATGGCTTTATATTCTCCATCAACATGATGTATCATAATTGCTTTTTTGGACCAGTTACAAGCTGAGCGTAAATATTTAGTATTAATGAATTCAGGTTTATTATGTGTAAGAGTATCTGCAGTGCAGCAAATACCCACCCATCCGTGAAGCATCTTAGCACGCTCGGGGCAGGACTTCCCCCTTTCTTTCTTATCTTCCTCCTCTTCCTGCCTCTCTGCCTTCTGAAAGGCAAAACAGCCTGCTTCTCTTTCTCTCCAGCTGTTACTGGTCCTCTCAGCCTTGGCGCTTCACCACGTGTACTGGACACGCTCTTCCATTCCTGTCTGTCATCTCTTTTGTTGTGAGCAGACTGTCCAAATACTCAAACCCATTGACAGGTCGCTGGCCGAGGGCCGTGTCCTGTTGACAACACGAGGGGTTTGAGTCTCTCCTTTTTCTATTTATCGTGTACTTTGCATATCACCAGAGTTTTGCTTCTCCTGCCAGTGTCCTGGGGAGGGAGCTCTGGAAGGCAACCTGGGGAGGAAGGAGATGACAGTGGTAGACAAGCTGAAAGCAGATCCTGCCCTTGCTTTAGGTCTGAGGCCTCACTGCAAACCCCTTCTTGTGCATCTTTCAGGGGTGAAATTCCCATTGCACAGAGAAAAGCAAGAGCGAGGCAGAGGGCAAGTGGTTCTGAGATTGCAGCCTGGGAATTATGGGATGTGGATTCAGGTTTTGTTCAGCTTTATGTTCTGCATCATCTGCCAGCCTTTGAAATGGGGCAGTAGCAGTTGTCCCACAGAGATACAGAAAGGATTAGGAGGTGCTTGGGTATTGTCGACCTATGGGACTATGTAACTTTGCAAGACATCTGTACAGACTGGGCTCTGGAGAAGAGGAGGCTCAGGGGAGACCTTCTGGCTCTCGACAACCTTCTGACAGGAGGTTGGAGCCAGGGAGGGTTTGGCTCTTCTCCAAGGACAAGCTGAAGGAAGTGGCCTCCAGTTGCACCAGGGGAGGCTTAGGTTGGAGCTGAGGAATGGTTTCTTCCCCTTGAGGTTTGTCCAGGCCTGGCCCAGGCTGCCCAGGGCAGGGGTGGAGTCCCCATGATCCCTGGAGGGGTTTCCAAGCTGTGGTGCTGAGGGACACGGGTTAGTGGTGCCCTGGCAGCGCTGGGGGAACGGTTGGACTCAATAATCCTAAAGGTCTCTTCCAACCAAAACAGTTTTATGATTCTGTGACTCCGCTTTCTCAGTGGGTCTTCCAGAGTCCTTGCCATTCTCCTGCCACGCAGCTCCATCTGTAGGTCTGTTTCCTCTTTGCCAAAGCAAACTGCATCTATCTGTGTAGACTTGAGGGCGGCCCCAGTTTTCCCCAGTGCTCCTTGTGCTTTCTTTTCCCATTGTCACTAGATTAAGCTCAACTGTTGTGAAAGGTCAGAAGAGAAAGCACACAGCTGGCTGCAGCTGTGGTGGTGCTGGACACTTGCACAGAAGTTCCCTGTGCAGTCCATTTTGTACACCAAGTGGGGGTGGTGGGCCTGCAGTAAAGGAGTTGTCCAGAAAGGAGAAGAAAGACTCATCTCAAAGGCAGAGAGAAATGAGAAAGAGCAGTGGATGCTTCTCTCCAGGAAGTCCTCCTGTAGCTTTCAGTTTCCTGCTGCCTTCCCCCATTTTATGAGTGGACGGAGCAGATGACAGTTGATACTCCTAAACCTCACGAGGTGAGGTCTTCTGTGAGATTGGTTGGATACCTGGTGATAAGCTAAGAGTTGGTAGCAATTTTCCCTCTCATGACAGTGTGAGTCCCAAGTACCCAGTTTTATTTGGGTGTCTTCTGCAATAAGACAGACGATCTTCTCATTAAGGTCCCCTGAGGTGGAGCCAGGCTCCCTCTCCACATGCAAGATGCTTCCAACCTGCTGCGGCTCCTGGGAAGCCTTGGGGCCAAGGCTGGCTGAGGTGGTACTGCCTGCTGGACCCAGGCCACTCTCCCTGCCTCAGAAGATGGTGAAGATAAAATCCATGCTGGGCAAAGTGGGTGTTGAGGCCACCTCCTTCTGCTGGCAGGTGGCTTCGGCTGCTTCTCTCGCCTCTGCAACGGCCCCATAATTGCTCTGTGGCCAAGACAACCCACCCGGTGGTTCCTAACGTACCCACCTCGCACAGAACTGCCCCCAAAGTGGCAGGCGTTTCTGGAGGTGGGGGTGACTACATCTCTAATGCCAGCAACAAAATTGCCGCTTAAATTAAAAGCCCCCAAGTGCTTAAAGTTGAGTTGGGAGTTGTAGATGAGACATTACTTAATTTTCTCCTGCCCTTGCAATATCGTAGTCAATTTTTGCTGCTCCTTTAAATAAATAATAAGAAATGTGCATGCTGTAAACGTTTTAGTGGTGATTATTACAAGTCTGAGTTTTGTTTCTTCTTTATTTTTTTTTTCTTGTTTAGTTCAAGCGTTAGCAAACAACTTGAGGAGGATTTTTAAGAAGGGTGGAGACGAGTAACAAGGGCTGTTTTGGAGAGCTCGGGGGCCCAGCAGTTAGCTGATGGAAGGCCTTTCTCATGTCATCTCGTGCAATTCACTTAACATTGCTAATATTTTATGGTTTTAACTGCAGTGGAATCAGAACTCCCCAATCACTCTGTAGGGAGCTCAGCCCTCAAATTGCATATAAAACCTCTTTGTTGCTGGAGAGGTTCAACTCACTTAGCTACTCTGGTTTTATTAGCGATAGGAACTAAGAGCACGTCTACACCCACTCCTGCAATTTTTAGAGGTGCTTTAAAGAATTCCAAAGAGGTTTTCCACTGTGAGAGAGTCATCGGAACAAGCTGCTGTTAGTAGTTGCCATATATCCCCCCGGTAGCTCTGCCAGAGCAGCTCTCGGAGTTGTTTTGCCCGTTGACCTGCTGGTCCCTTTAAACTCCAGCAGTCGCAAGCTGCTTAGTGGGGTTTGGAATTGCTTATTTCTTGCTCAGCCTTCCGAGTATAAAGTTAAAACGATACAGATGAGTTTCCCTTCACCACAGTAGAAGATTAGGAGCCGATGGGACCTCACCGCGAGCTCACCTTAATAACGGGATCTTTTAACTGCTCTCGCTGTACGTCAGCATTAATGCAGCAATTCTGTCTTTCATTTTCTGGTTGTATTTCTGGTTTGTTTAATCATTTAAAAAAAAATAGCAATCCCTAGACTTTCTTCTTTCGTCTCAGTTCATCAGCCAAAGGTAAAGGTTTGTGTCGTGAGAGTGAAGAATAGGAAAACAGTTGTTTCTAGCTGTCATTCCTGTACTACCTGTGGCGTGTGCAAGTGGAAGGGTCTAATAACAGACTCAGGGGTATGTCTGGATTTCCTTTTTCTGGTACCCATAACTCGATTCTGCTGAAAATGAGGAATAAAATTAGTGCTGTTCATTTTCCTTCAAAGCAATCCATTTGCTCCCAGCCTGAAGTTCAAATCATTTCCCAGCCCCGCTGTGTTTAGACCATTGAAGGGGAAACGCTCAGCTGTTCAGTCCTAAAAAAGAAAACTCCAGAGCAGCTTTGCCGTGTCTCTTTGCTGATATGGTCTTTCTGTGACGTACCCTGATTGCCTGTCATCCCCTGTAAATCAGATCTACGTGCCCCGTGCTACTACTGCTGAAAAGGGATCTAATTGTTTGTCTCTTCAGTTCGAAGAGCAATAACCACAGATTAATAACCATATGCGTAAGTAACTCGTGTATTATGAAAGATTATAATTTGCATTCATTTTTATCTGCATTCCAAGAATTATAAGTGCTGGCATCAATCAGACAGCCCAGTTTTCTCACTTACACAGCAGGGAATCTCTCCCTGAGAGATATTTTCTTTCCTTGACACTATTCTTTCATGAGCCTTGATTTGGGTTTCAAATCCAAGCCAGCTAAAGATTTTACTGGCTGCACCTATGAGCTCCCTTTTCAGATTGGAGGATGGATTAAAAACTTCACCTTGGATCACTCGCAAACAGCTGCAAAATTCCATAGTTTTCATTTCTCAAGGTGTCTTTCTCTAGTGTCTTGCAATCCTCAGCTTGCGCTTAAGTTTTCCTCTCCAGAATCCAAGAGCAGGCTTGCAGGAGAGCCTTGGCTCTCGTGGTAAGAGGAGTGTGGTGTTACTTACGGATATAAAGCAAATCTTGCAAACGTGCCCACAGATAACCGTAGAACTCGGAACCCACCATGGGAAATATACTGGTTTAACCCTTTATCTCCCCAGGCATCCTAGAAGGCACTGTTTTAGAGCTGCCGTCACGTTCATCTCTCACTTCTTACTAAAGAATAAAACAGAGATTCTAGAGACCAGAATAGTGAGCTGGCCATCACCAGAAGTGTGAACATTTCCGCATGCCGCTCCAGGTAGCCGTGAAAACCATTCCCCAGGCTAATTCACAGAAGTGTGCTGGTCTGGGGCCGTTTATTGGCAGCTTTTATGGCAACCAGTTGTCTCCGGCGTTAAATTCTCAGAGATCTGGAGATCTTCTAGTAGTCTGCTAGGGTTACTGTGTCTGGCCACTGAGGTCCTTGCACAGATACGGAGGAGAACAGGATTTCTGTACCTTCATTTGGACACTTGATTTATGAAGGGAGTAGGTGGATGTGCCACGACTGTACTGGAAGAGCTGGTGTGAGCTTGGTTCAGGGCCAGTCCGGGTGCGTGTATGTACTGGGCAAGCTACACTACTGCTGGCTCCCCTTTTTTCAGCATCCTGACTCTCCTCACCGTGTCTCAGCCGCCTCTACGCCCGTTACACTCGCTTTGCACATGCAATATTAAATCAACTGTTTCT
Source organism: Ceryle rudis (assembly GCA_033439905.1). Taxonomy (NCBI): domain Eukaryota; kingdom Metazoa; phylum Chordata; class Aves; order Coraciiformes; family Cerylidae; genus Ceryle; species Ceryle rudis. The sequence continues at coordinate 42,732 of JAAGNO010026450.1, forward strand.
GAACATACAATGTCCTTTTTTATTTATTCCTCTGAGCAAATAAGTAGCTTCTGACAGCCCTGGCTAAGGAACTGACAGGCATCAAGATAGGGAATGAGCTGGCTTACGTTAGTAGGTCTAAATTTAGGTGTTGAAGCCCATCAATATTCTGTTGTGGCAATAATGGTCTCTTGGCTATGGATAGAAAAGCAACAGAAGCAGAGAGGTTTTCAAAGCGACTTTCTATCTTAGTGAACAAGATTCTGACACTGAGAGCTGCCGTACGCGTGGTTTCATGTACGTGGTATTTGCATGTTACACGTATGTGCTTCATGTAGTTTTATTCACCAGACTGAGACGCTTCAGGGAAGGAGAGACCAGTGTACACACGTCTGTGTGGAGTGATTCCCTTTCCTGTTTTCTGGGTGTATCACAACTGTGAAAAATGTCTCACTCGGGATTTGGAGTCTTCGTGTTGTTTTGCAAGGCACAGAGGGATATTTGTGCTGTCCAGTTAAATGGCAGGGCGGTGATTGACAGATGAGTTGAAACCTTCTCTTCAGAGATCAGAAGGAACAGAGAGATGGTTTTATATATATATATATATATATATGTATACACACACTTAATAAGCTAAAGTTAGGAGGGCTCGCTGTAAATCCAAGGCAACGGACAACGGCAGGGCCATTCCAGGGCAAAAAGATTTTCTGGTGGAGATTGCCATGGGTTCCAGCACCTCTGGCAGTAAGGTGATGATGGGTCCAGCAGAGCCTCTACATAGTTAGGGTGGGAAAGCTGCAGTCAGTTAATTTTTTTTTTTTTCCAGTGCAAAGACCAGTTCAGCACAGAAAGGTTGTAAGCTGGGAAAAGATTCAGCAAGCCTTGTGCTGTTTTGCAGGAGCATTCCCCTTAAATAAAAACTTACAAATACAGTTGGCCAACTGAAATAGATTTAGTCTCTTTTCAATTACTTGTGTGCGGATGCTTTTCTTTAGTAGCTACAAACTGAGCCTGAATATCCATGAAAACCTGGCGTATCTGGATATTTAGATGCCTGTTCAAGAGAGTGCAGAGCCCCGAGTTCTGCCGTGTGCTGAGATGTTTGGAAGCAAAACCGCCCGCCACGAACCGAACAGATCTGGTGGGGTGAGCTGCCAAAAGACAAGCGACTGCAGAAACTGTTCCCTCAGCTGAGCCTGTGTCCCTGTCACATCCCTGCACCTGTCACATCCCTGCTGTGACGCTGCTGCCGAGACCACCTCCAGGCTCTGGGGGCCAGGCCCTGCCTTCACCTTTCCACCTACTCACGTGACGCTGATGGAAGAAAACGGTGACACAAACCAGCCCAGGGAATGTATTTTGAACTGAGAGGTAGGGATGGCAATACTATCAAAAGAATTACTTGAATAACCGGAGTTTCAGGTCACTAGATGAACAAAAAAACAGATGAGGTCTATGTGTTTTGCGACGGATCACACTGAAGTGATATTTGTTAGGGGTTTTCCTCTGAAATTAAATGGTTTTCCTCTTCCCTGACAGGTCAGGATCAAACCCCTTTCTCTTTGGGGCTGGAGGAAGCATTGATTTAAAATCTTAATTTCCTTGTACTTGAGCATAGATTTTAAAAGGCAGGTAGAGTTGTGTTTGCTCGAGGGACTCTGAAGAGCATCTGTACAATCGCTGTTTGAAATCAGCCTGAATCTGGGAAGGTTAGACCAGTGCAGTGCTTCAGCAGGCTCAGCACACTTGGTTTACAAAGCACTGTTTTTAGAGCCTCGGCACATTTCAATCCTTTGTCCAGGCTTAAACTTCTCCCAGCATCTGATCCCCAAAAAGGCTTTTTGGCTTTTTGCAGCTTTTCCTTCTGTTACGATTCTGACTCAAAACCAGAGAGACGTTTGACTGCAAAAATCCACAGAAGTGATTTGATATGTTAATTTATTCCCATATCTCATTGAAATATTTATTTAGCCGCCGTTGCTCAGGCAGAATGGAGCCTGTGCCACGTGGTTTCCAGCCGAATGTGACAAAAGCCCAGCCTTGCTCTGGCTCCACCCGTTCCCACCAGGATGCGAACCCTCGCTCCGTTAACGTGAACATGCATTTGCACTCAGTTTGAACGTGGCGTGGGGTTGATGTCTGATTCTGGGTGACTCTGAACATAGGAGCGTTTGTTTACTGGCTTTTAGCTGTGCATCTCCCATGCAAAATTAAAAATACCTGCACTTGTATAAGAGCAGAGCGCTTCTCGCCCCTGCATTTTGAGCGTCCTCTGTATTCACAACCTCCAAGCCTTTCCATACACACCAGTTAGGCACCAGTTGTACGTGGGGCTAGAGCACTGGGAACTCGGTGCCCCAGGGACAGTAGCAAGGGTTGTCCTTCTGCAGAGAGCAGCATCAGGCCAGCGTGGATGTTCAGCCCAAGGTACTCGTCATCGGTCCCTAGTTTAAGAAGCAGCTACTAAAGAGAGAAGGCATGCCACTGGAAATCAGAGGTAGTACCTACACTTCTGTTCAGCTTGTAAAGTACGCTTTTGTGATGTTTCTGTGCCTCGTAAGGGTCCTTTCTTCACACTTACTCCTTCTTAAGATGTATAGCTTGCATTAGATTCGTTGTAAAAATAACGTCGTTTTTATTTATCGCCGTGTCTTATGAAGTGTTTGGGGTTTGTTTTGGTTTGATTTTGATTATTTTTGTTTTCAACCCCCCCAGCTATTGCTGGCATTGTCAACCTTTTGCATTATAAACAGAGCTGTCGCGGAGCATAGCAGAGCATCATTTGAAAGCAAGTGATCTGGCATCTCGTGGGAAACCTGCTGCGGCCAGCCTTGGGTAGTTTTGGTTCTCTCGGCGGCGGCACGCCGCGTAGGAATTGGAGCGGTGGTTTGGGTGCTCCCCGGGGACTCGCTTCGTCTTACAGCACAGCCCCGATGCAGCGTGTCCAGCTTGACCAGGAGAATCCTCTGCCTGCAAGAGCTGGTCCTGTCGTGAGCGGCAGGGATACCGTGTGCAGGATCAAACCCTGGGCCTGTGCATTTGACTGAGAGCTGTGATAAAAGTCGGGTTTATTTTACAGCACTGACGCATTCTGCATCCTGAGAGGCCTGACTTCTGCAGCAGCACCCGCTCTCCTCCCTGCCAAGGAGAGGTAGGATGTTCAGACGCGTCAGTAGCTCACCGCAGATAGTCCTGCAGGGGCACACACTGACTCGGAATTTGCCCGTTGTTGTGATTCAGTTCCACTCCAGCCTGTATCCAAGAGATTGGTAGCATTGTCCTCTGGATCTTGGTGTAAGGTCCTCGAGAGTCATTCGGAGTCTTTCAGAAAAGTAATGCAGAAAAAGCTGTAAAATTCCTTGGGAATGAGGAGGGGCATCTCTGAAGGGTGATTTTTCAAACACAGAACTGTGTGATTTCCTTGGGTGTTTAATTTCTGGAATAAAACTGGTGTAGATTGGTGTAAAACCATCCTGACAGCACAGTTCCTCAATCCCTGATTGTGATCCTGCCCTCCTTTCTTCAGTGTTACATCTCATGGGCTGCTGAAATCGTGTTTAGGGGGATAAAAACAGTGTATCTCCTGGTGGGTTTTTTTTGGCGTCCAACCTCTAATTTACAAATATAATTTATGCTAATCTTGAAAGTGCTTCTCAGATCCCAAGTAAAATGTGTCATCCTTAGTATATGTGTGTATAATTTATTCTGATGGGGAATAGACATTTCAAAGCCATTTCACCCCCTTTACGCTCAGAACATTTGATGGGAGCAGGGGAGCTGGGTGCTCACTGCCGTAGCGGTAGGGAAGGGGTTAAAATAACAGCGGCTGTTTCTTAACCCAAAAAAAGGCCGATGTGCCAAGAGCTGAGCTGCTGCTTGCCTCAGTCAAGCCGGCTCACATACAGTCCTTGAGTTGGGTATTTTTATTCCTTTTGCATTTTTTGCTGATGATTAGTCATTTTTATGATGGATTTATAAAAATCTTCTGACATCATCACAGCTAATTTTTTGCCTTCTCTTCCCTTCGGTCTCTGCCTCAGACGGCTTCCCTGATGGATTAGCAGAGTACGTTCCCCTTCCTTCTGCTTAGGAGCTCAAGTTCCATCATCGGGTATAGTTCTCCTGTTGAACTTAGAGATAAAAGTCAGGAAATCTCATGTAAAGCAGCACAGGAGGAAAAATAGAAACAGCACAAAGATGAGGAGAACTACCAAGTGGTTCCTGGTGCCTGAGGCATGAAACTAATCCATTGTATGTCTGAAGTGATAAGAGAATTTCTGGCTGAGTACCAAGAACAAGGGTAGATAGATGGCTGAAAAGAAATCATACCTCTAGGGTATTCTGACTTTAGGGGACTTAGATATCTCCAAGAATTCTCCTGCTCCTTACAACTGCGCTGAGGGATTTAATATTCCGCATTGTTTATAGTTAAAGCAGTAGCACCAAGTAGAACAAAAGTTTTTACACAACTATTAATTTATTTTCCAGGAATTAATTCAGTTTCTGCCTGGACCAAATAATGAAACCTCACAGCAAATTAAAAGCGTTATTTGCAATGCTAAGTAGGAGCAATGCAAATGAAAAAGACCACCCCGATTGAGGCAGGCGGTCTCGCGATGCTTTCTCATTGCCATGTGTTTTTCAGCAATGGGATAAATAAGAAGACCAAGAAAAAAGACTTGTCGGCAGCGTGAGATTTATATATTCCTAGTCCGTAGGAACGTTATGACTTGTGGCGAAGCAAGGTGGAAATGACTTTGCCCCCATGTTCTGTCCATTTAGAGCATTTTCTGTGTTCATTTTTAATCATCCTCTATGACTCGCCCTCTTATCACAGAATGGTGGGGGTTGGAAGAGACCTCTGAAGATCATCGAGCCCAACCCCCCTGCCAGAGCAGGACAGAACCAGAGCAGATCACACAGAAATGCATCCAGACAGGG
>JAAGNO010026451.1:7820-19945 GCA_033439905.1 Ceryle rudis
TTGTTGTTGTTGTTATGAACTTAGGGTGAGCAGGTGTAGAGAAGAGACCAGAGTGGGTGTTCTAAGTGGAACAAGAGTCATCCCTAGGTTGAGCGATGAATTGGACCAGATCACCTACTGAGTTCCTTTTCAACTTCATTCAAGTCACTGATTTGAGTTTAAAAAGTACAATGGAGAAGTAGCTCTTAGGAGCTCCATGTTAATCATGGCTGTCCTCTTGTCATCCCATGTTTTCCAGGATCTGGAACAGAAGTTCTCCCAGCAGGAACATGATGCTTTAATTGTCAAGAATATGAAGGCAGAACTGGCCCGTTTCCCAAAAATGGAGCAGGAATTGCGCCAACTCAGGGAGGAAAATGCCTACTTCAGGTGAAAGAAAGGTTTAGTTGTTGAGAAGGTTGTCTTGTGTTCTTCCGTACCTGATACAGTCAAACCATATACACTTTAAAATCCCTCTGCTGGGCTTCTGTAGAAGAAAGAGTTTAGAAGAAAGTTTAAATATTTCATGTAAATACTGCGCATGCATTGAGCTGTGTTGTGATGGTCACGAGATGAGAGGATTTGACAAGATCTGGGTAGTCTTCCTGAACGCAGCGAGAGCCTTGTTGATCGTTCTGGATGGAGGTATCTGGTTTTTAGAACAAAATTCAGTGTTTAAAGACAGTGATGAACTCTAAACAGCTTTGAGAAAGAAATCTCTGTAGAGAGAAGAGACAGCTGAATGTTTCTTTAATAACTGCTTAGTTATTGTTACCACTGTTTTAGTGGACTGTTACTCCAGTGTAATATTTGGAAAGTCTTTTGTTTAAATTTCCAAAACATTCTGATACAGACCTCAGTAGAGTAGACCACCTGGGTTTCTGAAACGGCAATTAGTTTGAAAAAGGAAGTTCTTATGTACTATGAAATAACTTGCCTTAAGGGTATGGGTTTTTTTCTGTTGGTTTGTTTGTATTTTTTTATGCTAAACTTAATTTCCATCTTTTAGTGCATCTTAAAAAACAACAAAAAGAAGAAAAGCCTAAATTACATGAGTGATCTTGCCAGCTTTTTCTTATTCTAAAATTAAGTAATTTCCCTTGGCTTTATTCTTGTTATTGTTTCATTGTCATTTTAAATTGCTTATCTTGGAATCTTTTCTCATGCCTGTTTTTTGTGCACAGAAACATGATATCAACAGATTAAAGGCCATTTAAAAAACCCCCAGTTTTACCTCACCCTTGCACACCTCTGTTAAAGTAAAACTGATCAGTCTCGACGCTTGCTCAGTTATCACAGAATACTCAAAGCCCCCAAGTGTCTGCTGCTTGCCGTGTACCAACCCTGCATTCAGCCTGACTGAAGATCAGAGTTGGGAGTCTTTTGCTACCCTTCATGCTGTTTTGCCAGTCAATAAAGCAGATACAAAACTTCAGGTTGTTTGGATGTAATTAGGCTAGCACTTAGCGTAGAAAAAACATCAGTTCAATAAATCTGCAGGTTTTTTTGTGGCAGCAGCTTTGCAGTGAAGGTTGTGGAAGTGAGTCAGTTCAATGTCATAAGGTCTGTTCGATGTCAAATGGTTCCCTTGTAATTCCACACGTATCTGGAAGTTTGTGATGGTGAGTTGAGTCGTGTGGCTCTTTAATTGTTGTCCCTCTTTTTGCCATAGGGAAATGAAAGAAAACAATGGGTTGCTTAAAGAGGAGGTAGAAGGTCTCCAAAGGAAACTGGAACGCTATGAGAAAGTCCAAGCACAGCTAGTGACGGTTGAATTGGAAAATGAGGTGAGGAGCTGGGAAGACTGGGTGGAAGAGCAGAATAAGGGTTTCCTTTGTTGCCTGTCCTGTCTTTTGGGCTCTCCCATAGAGGAAAGATACTGACTTCAAATGGAGGATTATGAGAAAATTGTGTAGAAAATGAGCTATTGGAATATTTGTCTGTCTCTAACTCTTCATTTCTGCTTTAGAAACTTCTGGGAAAACTAAAAAGCTGGGAGAAACTGGACCAGACCACTGGCTTGAGTATCAGGTATGTGCTCACAGCTCTAGAGGGAGGTAAAACATTTAAACAACTTTCCCTTTCTTATAGTCATCTGATCTGTGAAGTGTGTTGATTGTGCTTTCTTGCTGCCTCCTCTTCATGTGGCAACTCTTCCAGTAGTTTTTATTGTGTATGAGAAGAACTGTAAGATACCCACTGTGGTAAAGTATCTTTGGTAATTAACAAATGTTTTTCACCAAATCAGCTTGACCAATGTCTCTGGGGCCAAGGTTCAATTCTGAGTTCTTTGAACCTCTTGCATATAGGTGCATGTCTGTTTAGTTAGAGATGCTGCTGGCTTAGTAAGTGAACTTTTAAGAATTTTAGAATATGTCCAGAGAAGAGAATGCAAGTTAATGGTGATAAATTCTTGTAAACACGATTTATTTGAAATCTGGATATCAAAAGAAACTGCCAGATCATGTTGTTGTGATTTTTTTCTTCCCCAAAGCAGCTGAAGAACAGTTGTTAATTTAGTTATTTTGTCTAATGAGAAATGAAATAAACTCAATTTCTAATAAAAGGGGGAAGCCCCCCTTCCCCCCCAGCAGTGTTTTGTAACACACCTTGTCTCTTTGTGTACTGTTACTCAACAACTTTCCGACATCTAGAGCATTGAATCAGATTTTGGTGTCAGGTATATATGGAGTGTAAAGAGGGGCTGGAAGTGGTGCATCTTCTGATCATTTTCTTCTACTGCAGAAGGCTTTCTTGTGAGTCACATGTTTCAGCACTGCTTTATTTTCTCTAAACTTTTACATTGTTGTTAAGACTAGGAGAGATGCTTCTTTGTAAATAACTGTCTTGATAAGAGCCTAACAGTACAGATCACCTTTCGTATTGCATCAAGGCCTGAGCTGCAAGGCGGAGCACAGAACCTATTTTTGCCAGTTGTTTCTTTATTCCATTCGATACACGTGCCTGACGACAGCGCGGTCTGCGCTGCTGGGACTGGCTGGGGGTAGGGCTGTTTGCATATGCACGTATAGTTTGGGCACATTACTGCTTCATGGCAAATATCCTTGTGTTCATCTTGGGAAAGCCCCCTTAATTTTCTCAGTGTTTTCTGTTTAATGAGGATAATGAACCTTTTTCTAGAGGCGTACTAGTAGGTAGCATGCTTGAGATTCTCTCCTGCATCTGCTGAGGATACATACATTTAGATGAAGTTGGAATTGTGCTAAATCTCCTGTGGCAAGGAGTGGACAGAAATAGTATGAATCCTTCTCTCAAAACCTGTTCTATCAGATGGTGGAGTAAAAGCTTTTTACTTACCTCAAGCTGTTAAAGGTTTAATGAGGTAATTTCACACTGGGAGAGAAATGGGACCAAGTGATTCTGCCTGTTGAAGTCTAACAACTCCTTCATTTCAAATCGGAATATTCACTGTAAAGTGTTAGGTTTTTGATTGGGCCATATTGTTTAGTGCTATTAATGGCAGCTCCTCATACAGAAAAGGGAATTGCTCTTGAGAAAAATCATCTTTTTACATGCAATTGTAGCAAGTGGAATGGGATGACTTCCCTTCTTTTTTTTTCCTTTTTCTTTTTTCTTTTTTCTTTTTTTTTCCCTGCTGCTCAGACTTCTTACAGCATGAATTATGTTAATTTTTGGTCAGGGTTATGAAGATGATGAGAGATAGTTAGATTCCTGGAGTATGCTGTTGGTGAAAGTTTGAAAAGAGTTAATTGCCTGTTTGATAGGGGAAGAAGAAGATGGAATGAGTTGTATGGTTTTCCCAAAGACAGAGAGCGACGTACTGTTCGCTAATAACTAGAAAAGCAAGGAAAAAGGGAATGCATTAGGATTTCTCATCACATTCCTCATTGGTACATCGAATGCAAGGGGTGCGCTTGCAGTGCGTGGTGTTTTTGGAGGGGATGGGTTTTCATTTCCTCCAGCACTTCCACAGGGCTTGTTCTGTGTCTGCTCTCGGTGGTTTCTGTTCACTGATTGCCTGGTCCCAGCAGGCTTTTTGTCAGGTTGGCTTATGATCAGACCTTCGAGTGTAATTTCACGTAATAATACTTGGAAAGGAGGTGCAGCTTTTAGGAGCACAGTGGTAATCCTACTGGTTTTAGTACAGGTCTCTTTTTGGACCTTTCATGAAAGAACAAAGTGTTTATAATGCTTCACCTTTTGGGGTGAAAACAAGTTCATTAGCAGTTTACTCAAAGGCTAATCTTATGTTTGCTAGTTCTGGATTCCACTTGTAAGCTCCTGGGTTTTCCTTTGGCTCTTATAAACTATGGAAACAGACAGCTTTAGCTCCTGAGCGTGTCGTTGTGTTTGCATTGCTGTTGTGGAGCATTCTTTCCAGAATTTGCTCTTGGAATTACGCCTGCCTTATGCAAACATTATATAGTATACTTGTGAGCTGCACAACACCCAGATAATAAAGTAATAGATGCCATAGTTATGTATGGTTCGTGTATACACACTGAATGGATCTACAGAATCTTTTTTGTGTTCAATTTTATGTCCTTTTGATATCTCGATCTTACTGCCTACTTTGTAGTATAGTTGGCTCTGTCTTTTATCGTGGGTGTAATTTTGTCTTGTAGGTCTCTTTTGTATGTTACTGTTCTGCTGTCAGGGATTTTCATACACGTGTCATGTGTTGCTCTGACCTGATATTCTTGCTGTAGGATTTGGCTTTAGCTGTAAAGGGAAAAACCACTGAATTTTGAAATCTTGCTTTGTGAGTGTAGAGTCTTGTTTATTTTGGATTTTACTCTGAGAAGGTTATTCACATATGGCTATTGTAGGACTTTGTTATTAGGAAAGAGTTGTCTTGAGAAAACAAGCTTCTTGTACTCTGTGTCTCCAGGTTGTGCTGATGTAGTTTGTGTATCTTCAAAGTCCAGTATTTGGGTAATTGAGTTGTTGACCATCTTCACTGAAGAACCATGTTAATCGTGACAGACTTAGTTGCTTTTTCAGAGTTGGACTATTAGCTCAGAGATATTTTTCAGGTAGTTTTTTGACTGTCATTAAACAACATGTACTCTAACAGAAAAATACTTCTCTGGAAGGTGGTGTGCAAGGGAAGGCAGGTGCTTTACGTGGCTGACAGTGTGCAGAAGCACCCACGAGATGGCATCCTTTCTCCTGCTGCTGGGAGAACTGGGGCTCTGCTCCAGTCTGGCAAGCTCAGCTCAGCCTGACCTAAAAAACATCAGCTGGACACCTTGGTGGTCAGCGAGTCTAGGGAAAATCATTCATTGTAGCTTTCCTACCTTTCAAAATCTGGTTAATGCGACATGCATGCAGTCTCTGTCTCCTTGTCCGGTACTTGGAGTAGTAACTTGGTAGGAAAAAGATACGTGTGTGTTTCTCTAATGGCATACAGAGTAGAATGTTTTTCAAATCATCTGTAAACTTCAAATTTACACCACATATTTGTCATTTTGTTTAACAGGAGTTCTTCAAAACCTGGTTCTTTTCTTCCTGCCCCAAACCTTAGAATTGCATCCTCTAGAGCAGCACTTCTATTGTTCTGGCTTTTTTTTTTTCCTGTGGCATGTAGATGTGCAAATAAAAAGCAAGAGTTTGTATTCTGTGAACTTATAATCTAAATAAGCCTTTTTTTGCTGCAGCTTGTCTATGCTTGGCAGGTACTGCCATTGTCCTCTAATGAATTAGCCAGATAATTTTGCATTCCATACATCCTAGAGTACAAAATGATGTGCATCAGGTATGTTTTAAAGATGAGGCAGTTAGTAAGTCAGATGCTGAAGATACTGATAGTCCTTGATAGCAGCTGACAAGCTTTAATGCTAAATTTGTCTTTGTATTTATCTATAAGTGCCAGGAGATTGCAAGTTTTGAAGGGCTGAAGTTTTGCTAAAAAGTTATGCAAATTTGTGAAGGCTGACAAGTAGACCACGAGCAAGAGCTTCAGAGGAGGTTTAGTACAAGTGGGTTAGTTTGTTGTTTGTTTGGGTTTTTTTGGGGGGAGAGACAGAATAAATAGTATTGTGTGGTGTAGGGTTTGGCGGGTGTGGGTTTTTTGTCTGTCTTTTTTTTGGTGTTTTTACTTGGAAGTAGTGACTATATGAAGTTTTTACATTTGCATCTGCTGGGCTCAAAGACCTTTGTACACACGACAGTATTGTTTGATATCAGTGGTAGTTTTTTGATGTAATCAAGGATTGGAAGGTGATCAAAGATATCGATAATGACCTATTTAAGTACATCATTCCTTCACGAGGCACCATTTTCCGTTGCAGATAGTACTGTCGGCTCAGGCTCAGTGTGAGTGGAAGAGAAAACAAAAGATTTAGTTCATACTACTTTCAGAATCACTTTCCTTTTTTCCCTGCCATCACAGGGAAGCACTGGAAAGACCAGCTGTCCTTTTCTGAAGGGCCATGAGGTGCTATGGAAATCAAAGGTGAGGCTGATATCAGGAAGAAAAGTAGCGCACTTGGACGCTTCTGCGTTGCTCACAGGGTCCAGTCGTGGTCTTGGATGGTGCTGAGTCGCATGTGACTGTGGTTATGTTGGAAGGCAGGTCTCGGCCCCCTGATGCCTGCAGTGTGAGGCTGACCTGGAGGGACTCTTGGATTTAATGAAGCGTGGGTTTGGAGAGCACCTATAGTCGTCCTTCAATTTGCAAGGGTAAATTTAGTTGGCTTCAGTGATGATATCACATTAAGCAGCTATAGCTGTTTCGCATGCTTGCTGTCCAGGCCTGTAAAGAGAAGTGCAGATTTGACAGGAATTCAGGCCAATGCTTAAGGACCATTTTCACTTAGTGGAGCCTGCCAGCTGCAGACGGCAGACACCGATCTGCTGACCTGTCGCCTAGAGCCAAAGTAGTCAACCTGTTAGTGCTGACCTGGTTTTCTTTCCGAAACATCTGTGGGCTGGCTGGCTGACAAATCTTGGGGACTAGCTTCCTGCAATGTCTGAGACCAATTAAGAAGAGGAGATAGTGTGAATGTGTATGCATTTCCTCTCTAAGAAAGGGTTTAATTAAGTGGCAGGCATCTCTGTTTAGTACAGTGGTTAGCAGAGTTGTAATTTGTAATTACACAGGTGCTATGCTTGGTACGGCAAGTCCTTCTGTGTGCATTCTGCTTTTGGAGCTGGGGGAAGGGAGGAGAGAGGGAGGGAAAAGGGAATCAGATTTCTTGATTCTGCGCTTGGTGGTGGATTAATGTTCTTTTTTTTTGTCGGTGAATAGAAGAGAAGGGAGAATATTGGAGTTCTATACTTTCCTTTTTGAATCTTGATTAACTATGCTTAGCTACTCTGCGCTCCCTTCCATCCAAGGCATTGAATATCTTTGCCATAGTGAATGAATCTCATAATCTTCTCCTTTCTCACAAGGTAGTAATTTGCCTTTCTATGAATGTCCCTTATGAATAAGTGGTAACTGGTTTAAAAAAAAATAAAATCTGTTGACAGATATACAAAGCAGTGCCTGTTGAAATAATTTGAATTGCTCATATGTGTTTCTGGATACTTAATTAACTTCAGCCAATCAAGACAAGGCTGGAGGTTACTGTTGCTAGTTTCAGAAATGCCAGGATTCTGGCATGATGACTCCAGAGTTGAGCAAATATTTTTATTGGAGTAGCCTATTGTAGCCCTTTGGTCTTTTGTTGCCAAGTAAGAAGTAGAGCTAATTAAAAGCATTTGGTGCTGGCTGCTGCCTGTAAATGTACCACTGACCTGAACTGAAGTCGTAATCTCTGTGTTTGGGGGAAGAGAGGGTGGGTTTGTCAGGTTGGCTTTGGTGGGCCCCTGCTTTAGAGCTAAGTCTCTGTTAGAGAAGAAAGTTAGAGGTAGCATAGTATGAGGATGTCGAAACTTCATTTTGTACATCTGAGTTTTATGTAAATAATTGTAATTTATGATCTGTGAACATACTGAAAATTGCACAACTGCTGTTTATGAGATTCCCAGTGTAAAATGAGCTGTCTCAGCACAGTGGGAATTCCCAGAGCACCAAAAAAGGGAGATAAGCACTACGTAGTGGGAAACACTAATTAACACCCCCCCCCAAATAAACAACAAAAAAACCAAAACAAAAAAGCAGCAACGTTTATTAGAGAAACTTTTATAGTTTACCTCATAGAAAGTGTCTGCTGTTCTCTTGTACAGGCACAGTACTACATTCTACAGTTACTTTTAAGAGCTTAATTTTGTCATCATATAATTTGCCTTCCACTGAAGTTGAAGGTTTGATTAATGTTAAAGAATTCACTTTGTGAAGAGGAGCAACGTATGCAGGTCGCTAATATTCCACAAAATCCCTGAAAACAGGCTTTCTGCTGGTGTCTGCACAGGGATTAATGTCATGTGAATTTCTCTTGCACATTCCTGCCAGGGTGAGCGAGTTCCAATTTAGAGCAGTTCTGCCATTCCTGTAAAGTGGGGCTTCGACTCCAGTGTCTGTGTGAAAATGTTCTGTTCCTACTGGTACTTTATGGTTCTGTGAGCACTACAGCTGAAAGAGGTGATCCTGCATAGCAGAAAGGAATCTAGAATAGAAGACAGCTTTCAGTCAGATCGGTTCCCTCGTCAGGTTTACTGTGTGGGTACAACTTGTGCTCTTCCAAAGCAGGGCAGAGGCAGTGGCGATGAGCAGCCAGGGTTGGAAGGGATGATGAGGATAATGATTGTGTTTATTTAGATATAAAGGTTACGTGCTCATATTTTTAGGACTTACTGTCTGTAGAAGATGAAAGCATTGCTTTGGAAGCATTTAAAATCTTACCAAGGGAGAAGTGCCTGAGTAGTTAAAAAGGGGATCTTTGTCTTTAGAGTAAGGTAGAAGTGGCAAGAGAAAAGTAATTGTGGTTGTCTTACAGTAATTTCATGTGTACTGAAGCCACCATTCTTTAGATAGAGAAGTCTTGGAAGAAGCTGTCAGCTATTGAATGTGACGTGCAGCATATGCTGGAGTATTGCTCGAAGCTCTTCTGTTCTTAGTTATCCTGTTACGTTAAAATGTACATTATTCTTCACTTTCTGCAGTGCCTTAGGTTTTAGCTTTCCTTGACAGAATGCTTTTCGTGTGTGGTGGGGAGAAGACGTTCCTTTGTCATTTCAAAACCTGAAGCTCCACTTTTTAGGGTAGTCAGAAAGCCTGAAGTCTCCCAAACCGCAGTGTTTGGGTGTTGAAAGGGAGTAATGTATTTCTATGTGGTGTTTGGAAGCCTGATGTCAAATCTGTGCTTCAGCCAGCGTTTAGTTTTTCTCCCCTTCTCATGGTGTGGATCCACTTACTTTTAATATGGCAACCATCTGCACCTCTTTTCATAGATTTCTTGAAATATTGTAGGTCTGTTCCTGGCAGTACCTCACCGAAATGCTGGGCAAGGCTTCCTGCTGTATTTTTCACTCCAATATTAATTTTCTCAAAAAACGCTGTACTTATCTTTGATGTTCAGAAATATTAGTCTTCTTTCTCCTTTGTCATTAATGCTTTTATTTCCTTTTGAATATAACAGAGTAATAAGTCTGGAGGCTAAAGAAAAAGATAGGAAGAGTGTAAAACATAATGGATGAACACCTGACATCTCAGCAGACTGAGACTGTAATGTATAATCAGAGAATCAGAGGAAGAAGTAAGCAAGCTCACATCAAAAAAAAAATCTGTCTGTCCTTGCTTTGCATTTCAAAGCTCTGGGAACAGTTAAAGAAACCGTCTTTCCAGGATCACAGACCTGGCGTTCTGGAGATGGAGAGAACTATTGAGCAGCAGCTTTGCACGCTATCCATCTTCTTTGTTGATGAATAATTTGAGGAACTTCAGTAGTTTGCCTACAGGATCTGTATGGGGAATAATAACATGAAACAAAAAAAAAGAACAATTCTAACTAGGGGATTAGGAACTTTATTTTGGAAGTGAAGATGCCAAAGGACCTTTCTTTATGTGAAAATACTTCTTGTTTTTTCCACTGACTCTTTTTTTTCAGCATATAGAGCATTGTCCCAGCTTGAATACAGGGTGCATTTCCCAAACTAGTAAACTTAAGGCTCTTTTTCCTCTAGGAGCAGGAGTGGTTCTAGAAATGTGTGCTGGTGATGTCTTCTGCATAGCAGGTGATTCATTTGCCACTGGGACTCCCCAGTCAGATGCTTCATTTTGTGTTGCTGCCATATTTCTTGCAAGTGATGTTTGAAATGCTCTTGGAAAAACAGTTGGGTAACAGCTACTTGCTTTCCTCCAGCATGTAGTGACCCATGTTATGTGTAAATGGCTTGAACTTCGGTGCTCACTCTGCTGTGAAGAAGCTTTCAGAAATACAGACACTTTTATAAAGAGCCACTTCCTTACATTAAGCAGTCCTGTTTCCCTTAAAGTGAAATTATCATTTAAATAGCAGAGACTAATCAGCAAGGGAATGGTTGGCTACTGTCAGAGGTCAAACACTCGTGCTTTATTTTTATTCAGCTTCTCATTTAGTCATTTCCACAAACCCAGTAACCACTGTAATCTCTACCTCATTTTTAACTTTACTTTTCCCCTTCCATTTTAGCACCTTTCAGTATTTTAGTTCTAAATTTTCTGCTGGGGCTGTCGGTGTGCTATGCCTTCCCTCTCCCTTAACTGTGCACTCATTATACCTCATTTATCCCCAAAGGATTGATTTTGCAGGGAAATTTTAAACGAAAATGTAAAAATTGATCCTGTACATGCTTATTGAGGATGATTTTTTGTTTTTCTAGCGCAGCAATGCCTTTTTCAAAACCCTTCTCAAAATGCACAGGCCTTTTCTAACTAGGAGCAAACCAAAACCCTTCACAAGTTTGCAAACTCTTGAATTGTGTTACTCCCTTGTACCAGTGAGCATGGCCTTTACCTACAGGGCAAAGAATCTACCTTCTTCATTGGATCAAGGAGTACCAAGATGGATTGTGCCAGACTAACATAATGTCTTTCTTTGTCTAGAGAATTTATTATCTTCTCAAATAAAACACAATAGATCTTATTTATTTGAACTTCTCTGAAACATTTGATCAAGACAGCCACTTGGGAGAATATAAACCATGGGGGAGAAGATGGAAATTAATAGAAGAATCATGGGATGTATAAGGAATTGATTAAGGATGGATAGATTTAGTGTTGTTGCAGGGGAAATGTGAGGATAAGTAGAATTCCTCAAAGATTAGCCCTAGGGTCTGCTTTGTTTAGTATTTCTATTAATGGTTTTGGTGCAAAAAATTTGGTGCGTGCTGATAACACTTGGCTAATGATGCCAAGTTCAGAGGACTCATAAATAAACAAAAGCTGGATATGCAGAACTGGATGACCCTAAGGATTAGAGTGAAGAAGTGGGACAAAATTCAGTGAAACAAAGCAGAAGGCTCCATAGAATTGGGAGCTGAATACAAACTTCTTTTGGAAAATATGTAGCACATGCAGTGGAAAGGACTAGAAGAAGGGCTGTGTGCTTGATTCCAACAGGACAGCTCTTCATTCTCACATGTGGGATACTGCAGGGGAAAATTTCCATGGAGGTGAAAGTGTTCAAGTGCCTCTGTAGATGGCCTTGGGAGATGGTTCTTGGAGTTCTGGTCACCCACTGTGGAGGAAGATATTGGGAACTAAACACAGAAAAGGGTTGCTGGTGGGAGCCTGAGAGCCCCCTGGATCAGTGGAGAACCGAAGGACTGGCATCCTCCAGCAAAGGCGGGTGGGAGATGCAGCTGCTGCCAAGAAATATGTGGATGGAGAGGAGGAGAAGGAAAGGGGATCAATACCGGTGAGAAAAGGAGCCATTTATACTAAGGACTAGCATTGGCATTTAAATCCAATCTCTGTAACCCTGCCCTCAGTACAGCTCGAATGAGATTCGAACTTTTAGAAAGACTTAAGTTCTGAATGCAGCTTCCAGTGGAGTCTGAAGATGTAAGTTAGTGCTGCTGATTTAAAGCTCCACAAGGTTATGGAAGAGATGAATTCATAGCAGGAAAGGACTAGACAGGACCTAATTCAGTCCCACTTCTATGTGAATGTCTGTGTACCAATCTGTGAACCAGGGAATGGGCTCAGAGCAGGACATTTTAATTTGGAACTGCAGGCATTGTGTAGTTCTAGGGTTCTGAAAACTGTAGTTGGGAGAGTGTGTGTGTGGGGGGGG
>JAAGNO010026451.1:20045-36847 GCA_033439905.1 Ceryle rudis
TTAATTTGGAACTGCAGGCATTGTGTAGTTCTAGGGTTCTGAAAACTGTAGTTGGGAGAGTGTGTGTGTGGGGGGGGGTTAGTGACTAAAAGTAGACCGTGGTGCTGGTTTCACTGGGACAGAATCCCAGACCAGCTCTGATCTGCAGGCAATTAGCAGTTTGCAGTCAGGCAGGGCAGCTGACCTGAGTTGGCTACAGGTGTATCCCATCCCATAAACATCACGCAGGGTCTAAAGGCAGAAGTTTGCTGAGGAGGAGGGGCTCTCCTGCTTGAGTTCTTACTCCCTCTTGGGCTTCTCCTGACACCGCTCTTCTTCCTGCTCCCAAGAGCTGCCTTCCTGTTTATTGTGACCACCATGCATTTCCTGGGCTGAGTATAACTTTGTTTATTTAATCTGGTGTTGGTATTAGTTTGGCTGTTTTCATTAAATCCATTTTCATTTCAGCCCCTGAGTCTTCTCTCCTTTTTCTGACCCCCCCCCTCCTGTCACGGGGTGATAGAGCAACAACTACAGTTTAGCTATGGGTTAAATGTAGACAGCCGTGTCCATCTTTCTGCCCAGACAGAACAACAACCGTGGACAGGGACCTGCAGCGCAGGAACAGCTGACCTTTGCTCGTGTTGAGAAGTAAGCATTTTGCTGAAAAATGTGCTAAACTATTAAGACTTGTTTATCTGCCAGTGTAGATAAGACTGAAATATGATTTGTATCATCTGAGAAGCTTTTCTGAGCCTGTTTGGTGCAGTTTATCTTGATGGTGTTTTGAAAATGATTCACTCCTGCCTAGTGCTTAACCTCATCCGTGCCTAGAGCAAGGATTCAGACTTCTGGTGGTAGGTAGGAAGGTGCTACTTTAATCGTTTGTCTTCGGTTTGCCATCAGTGTAGGGGGAGTTCTATGCTGGATCAGCCAGGAACGGTCAGATTTTCAGTTTTAATTGTACATAATAGGGCAGCTAGTGTGGCAACATCAAAATGGGGGGGAAGAAAATTGGAAATGTTTGAACACTAAACTGCTTCAGTGTTTTAGCATCTTTAAAACACTCCTAGCTCCGACAAGCTACCTGAAATTCCTTGTGATATTATTATGTAAGCCTCGTCCTTAAGCTTCAGTCTTTCTTCCCTTAGGACCTCTTTGCCAGTGAATATTTTTGACCAAAGCATGTCTTTACCTGGACTATATTCTCTTTCCTCACAAGCTATGTTATTAAAAGGAATATGCTTGTATATATACCTTGGTAGATGCCTTGTTTGGAGAGAAGAAATTGATGTGATGTAGTAGCAAAAGCACTGCACAATATTTTCAAACATTTCTTAAAAGGGCACAGTGATCTTGAAATGTTAGTGAGTTAAAAGATTAATGTGATAACTGCCTCAAGGTTCTCTTGAACTGGCTGCGATTACGTAAGTGTTGTTTGCTATTTTAAAGTAACTTCTAGTACAGAAATCACCATGTTGGATGGGATTATTTTCTAATCCATCTCGGCTCCATTATCCTGGTCTAGAAACAAAAATCTGGAGTAACAACGCAAGACATGAGGCAGACTTTCAGAATGAGAGTTTATTCCATCTCATCAGCGTAGATTTTACTTAAGCATAAAGTTTTTTTATATGGTGTCCCTCCACCTTTTTAAAAGTAAAAACTCTTTCATATAGGAGGTACTTTGTGCATAGACTAAATAGAAAAATGTTCTGCTTTGATACTATTTCAGTTATAATCTTTCTTATTTGAAACAATGTGCAACGAAGTTATAAAGTATTAGAGAGAAATGAGCTCCCTAAACTGCTGCTGTTTATATGAATGCCTTTTTCTCTTGCAGTTCTGTTTGAGACAAAATAAAAAGTATTTTTCGTCTTAACCTGGTGATCTGATTTTACTGTGTGGCTGCTTCTTCCTCCCTGTACTTTCTGCTGCATTACACAGGTTGGTTTGGTGGTGTCTGTTCTCCCTGAACTGATGAGGAGGAGCTACAAGCTGGAAAGACCAGCCTGAAATGAGTTGCCTGAATGAGAGCAGACACTGCACCAGCCTGTCGAGAGAATTGGGCCTGTGATATTTGGAAAGATTCCCAATTTGAAAGCAAAAAATGGGAGGTTTGGGGGCTCAGTAGATCCCTGTGTTTAGTGAAGACCTGGAATCAGTGTCTGGAGGTTATTTACACGGTGCTGGCCTGGATGGCTGAAGTAAGAGCTCGGGGCTCCTGGTTTTGAGCTAAGCTTTCTGGGGTGGGGGTAGAATAGCATGTACAAACTGGAGCCAGGCCTTTTCAGCAGACAGAGGATAAACCATGCCCAGCTATTCTGCATAGCCAAGGTGGTTGTGGAGGTGTAGGGAACCTTCTTTCCTTCCCCACTAAATGCAGCGGGTGCATTGGCAAAGCTCATTTTTTTAATTTTGGGGGGTTTGCGGAGGTGGTGTTGCGTTGGGCTTTTTTTTGTGTGTGGGATTGGTTTGTTTTTCCTAGTGGCTGCTGAAGCACTAAAACATTTTCTGTGCTTAGATTGATCAGCACCTGGTGGTGAAAAGCTTTCTTCTAATGAAGTCATTATTTCTGTTGCAGAATGGCATTCTTGTAAGAGGATGATACATTCTGGGGTAGTGTTAGAAACCTCTGAAGGAGCCCTTGACTTTTACTGCCTCTTGCTGTAAACAGAAATAGGCTCTGTCAGACGGCCCAACCTAACCTTCCAGTGCAGAGACAGTTTTAGCTTTTCTAGAAATGTATTTACTGGAGATCTAGAGCATTTCTTCTCTCCTTTTCTAGTACCACTTTGACTCAATCCTAAGGAGAATCAACTCCCTTTCTCTACATTAGTCTCAACTCTTGTTGGCAAAGTTAACAATTCCTGTGCCTCTTTGTGGGGAGTAATGAGCAACTATCGCAAGAACCATTTTTTAGCCCAAGTTGTTCTTGCTGGAATTGCTTTAGAGCTCTCATTACTTGTTTAAGCTCTCTTCCAGAGGTACTCTGGTAGGAACAGCATAGTGAAGGGAAGATCAGTCTCTTGGGTAGGAAGAAATATGAAATTCTGGATTTTCCTGAGTTATACCCTGCCGATCAAGTTAATTTCTGTTTTAATGAAACAATAATTCTTCCTCTGGTACACATGAAGCTGCTCAGTGAGGGCTTGAAATAATACTTACCGACTTTTCTAAGGAGGACAGAAATGGGTATCTGGTTTAGACCGAGAACATGTCAATATCTGTGTCCTAAATTAGAGAATTCAACTGTTCATGAGTTAGATTGGACAGTGATAGTTTGGTGATACTTCACAGCTCTGCTATTGACTTGGTTCAGAAGATGATGCATTAACCCTAGTTAGGATTTTTTTTAAGCTCTGTTGTGCTAGATAACATTTCTGACTGAGTGCTCTTTGTATTTCCAGATTTAGAGGTTTGTGGCTTCAGGTGGTTTTCTGCAAATTTAGCAGCCAAGGTTGATGGCATCAAGCCTAGTTTGTGACAAGCCTTTCATTTAGGCCTGATTGTTTTCAGTGTGACTTTGGCAAAGACATCATCTACCTTCTGGATAGCTGGACTGCTTGTCAAGGTGACAGAACACCTATCGTCTTGCCTGTCTGCAACTAGCTGGCAAGGGGAAATGCAACTGGCACTTCATAATAACTGATATATTTGGAAGGCTGGTAGAGAGGAAAAGTGAAAAAGTGCTCAGAATTTGTTTGGTTTTATTTTTTTTTTTTTCCCAACTGGCTAGACATAATTCCTGGAAAATATGTGTGCTCCTGTCTCTCTGGCGTGTTGTAACTGCTAAAGATAAACTTGTTGTTTCTCAATGCCAGTCTTTTGACTGTAGTTAGATATTTAAAATAGCTTTTTTTTCTAAAATATTTGCCTGTTCCTTGTGTCCTGTACTGTTCTTTTCAGCAAAGGTGTTTCTAGGTCAGTAGTTTCATAGAGTACCAGGTTGGAAGGGATCTCAATGTCCAGCCTTTCATGGCAAAAGCAAGGTCTGGACAAAATGGCCCTGCACCCTGTCCAGCTGAATTTTTAAGTGTCCAATGTTGGGGAAAAGTTTGGAGGATACAAATTAAGCCCTTAACTCTGCTTTAGCATCAGCCATTCTGGTTTATGTTTTCATGATGTACATTGGCTATGTATTTGGCAGAGGTGGTTTTCACGGACAGTTTCTAGGACTGTGTGATGTTAGTAGTTAGGTGTTGGACAAATCTGGTAACATACGGTGTCCAAAGAGCTGCACTTTTGTGTCTAAGGTTGTAAGGCCTGCAAAATAAATATTTGTCCCTTCAGAATTGAAATATCAGAACAACAGTTACCAAAGTTTTAGCATCCTTATCTGTCCATGTGTTTTGTCAGGGAGAATGGGATGCTTTTGGTATTAAGTTGGGATTCAGATCTACAGTGTAGGGACTAAATCACTACAAGGAATTTGATGGAATTGTGTTTGACAAGAATCTTCTTGGCGGCCTCAAATTGCATGTGAATTTTCATAGTTTTAATAAGGAGCTGTCTCTCCCAGGGTTGTTTCTTATCCTTTTCTGTGCCTGATGATTTGAATTCATTAGGTTTGTATAGGCTGTCCCCTGCATTTTACACCCTTGCTGTGCTAGGGGAGTTTAAAGGACTTGACTGAAACGAGGAGAAAATAACTACCTTCTCCTCCTCAAACTGCTGCATTTGTCAGAGGCAGCTTGAGGGCTTGGGTTTTCTTGCCGTTGAAGAGTTGCAGCTCCCTTCTGTCTGAACAATAAGCTTTGTATCTGTTTGTCCAGTAATGAACTGCTTTTGTTTTCTTCAGAAACGTGCTCCACTGTCTGGACCGTTTCCATTTACAGACAACCCTTGCCAAATTAATTTTATTTAATTATCTCCCAGGGCTAAGCTTGAATACATTTTGTGTTAAATTCACTATTTCTTCCCCTTCTGAACGAAATGGACTTAATATCCTTGTTAAAATCTGATTAAAACTAAAATTGAGTTTTTTGAAGTCTGATTATCCCATGAAATGGAATTTTTAAACCTAATTATGAATGGATTTGCATACATTTTTAGCACCATTGAAGAGAAAGTTGAAATTTATTAATGAAATCTTCTTCTGCTGTCTCTTTTGGCCATGACGATTGCTGGAGAGTGAGGGAGGAGGAGGGAAGGTGAGAATAAAATCACTCCCCCTTTTGAAATTCATCCTCTCCCCCCCCCTAAATTAATTCCAGAGCTGGTTTGACCCTATCTCATTTTTATTCCTCTCTGCCACACAGCCCAATTTAAGTAATTGATGGCCTTTCAGAGGGTAACTACACAGTTGAGCTGGTTTCGTATTTTTAAAGCCTTTGTGCTTTCTGCACAGGGAGGGTGGTTGGGGGGGTGGGGGTGCCAATATTTGTTTCAACTATTATGTTCTTTCCTGTCTCTTCTGAGGTAGCCCTGATACAAAATCAATAGGCAGCTCTCACTTACTCTTTTAGAGAAGCTGTATTTGAGCATTTCTTTTAAGCCTGATAAAAAATGGATAGTTTTCCAGACTGTGGTGGATGCGCACGTGGGATTCGTGCTTGTTTATGTAGTTCCATGGGTTTGAGGCAAAAAGTTCCTTTGTATGATATATTTGAATCTCTCATACAGTAATTGTGCCCTTTCCCTCAGGATTTTGAAAGGAGTCCTCTCTGGAAAAGGGAGTGCCAGTGGAGGATGTGTCTGCTTGGCTGACTTCAGCTTTCTGAAGCAGGTGCAGATGGCAGCAAGATGCCTGTGCAGAGAGGTCTTGGTTTCATGTGGAGGCTCGTACTGTTGCACCTTGCTGCACGTTGCTTGCACTAATTGAAGAGTTCATCTCCTTGCATGAAGGGAGGAATTTAAAGATAGGACTTTGTTTCTTTTTTTGGTCAGTCATCCTTTTAATCAGGGTTACAAAAATCTCTGTACATGCAGAAGCAGTAGTTGCAAAATTTTAAGAGTGTCTTTCTGTCTTGTCACCTGCCGTGTGCAGATTTTTTATTGTCAAAACGTTATAGTAGATGTGGTAGGAAAAAAATATTTGGGTGATTCAGAAATCCCGGACTTGATACATGACCCTGCAGAGGGTGAATGCTCAGCATGTGGGCAAGCGTTCCATAAGCCTTTGCATCTGCAAAGTTACTTCTGAGCACAGGGACTTGTTTTCCATATGCCTTTGTGTTTTCATTTTAATCCTGTCTTTGCAAAGGTTAAGGATGACATATAGTGGAGGTGTCGGGTTCTACAAGAAATGTGTAATTCTGGCACCGATTCTTTGTGAAGCTTCTGAAGTGGGGAGTTTTGTGAGGGAATCTTTGGTTCAGCAGAGGAACGAGGGTTGAGCTGAGACTGGCGAATCCCTTTAGCTGGCAAATGCTCAAGCTATGAATCAGAATGGTTGAAGTAAGTTAAAAATGTTCTCTCTAACGTAACAGGAAAACTTAAGAACTTGGAGAGGCTTAGGAGGAAAGAAGCTGAGGTAGCTCTGCACCAAAGACTTTAAGTCGTTTTGTGACTTAGTGGCTGCAGCTTTTGTGCTCACTCAGAAACTGTTGTCCAAAGGAGCCATAATAATACTTATTGTATAAATAGGACTCCCTTTGTACACTTGGGTCATCTTCCCCATCAAGCTCAAGTGGAATCTGAGGAGTTTGCAATATCTGATGCCCCTTTTCCTCAAGCGTGGAGCTGTTGTGCAAAACTGCAGTCACACCCAGCAAGGAGGAGAAGCAGGAAGCTGCAGATCCTGGAGGAGATAAAAGGAGATCTCCAGTGGGGTAGACATTGTGAAGACTTCTAGAAGGAGGAGTTTTATATTTTTATTGTTGTCTGGTTGGTTCTGTACTGTCTGATCTGCAGAGGAAAAGTAACTGCTTGTGGGTAGTAAATGGTGTGATGAAACAAGATCTTAAGGATAAATGTGCATGCAAGGAAAGATGCAGAAGTGGTGTGAATTGGAGAGCGTTAGGAGCTCCTTCTCTTCTGTCAGTACACTTCAAGTCTTAGAAACTGTTTATCATCTCATTTTATTGGTACCACCCGTAGTAGTTTAGGGCACTGAAAGGGACTAAAAACCTGATGATAGCAGTAAGCCAAGGTGGTGTCAAAGTGCTTGTCACACCAATCCAGTCTTTATCTTAATACCAGTCGCAGGAGCCTGTGACAAAGATGCAGGGAAGTCGGAATTGGTTTTGGCTGCTCCGAACCCCGTGCTCGATGCAGACAGCTGAGCTGATGTGCTGGTTTTTGAGAGAGAGCTGGCAGAAGGAGAACAGTAATTGCTGAAATGCCAGTGTTTACATCCTTAATGCGATTACACTATAGCAGTTCCACTTTCTATGAACAAGTCTTAAAGTCTGCTTCTATTTCCCGCTGACATGAATTATTCATTATTTATGGATGATGGTGATTGGGGTTTGGCTTTCACAGGCAGGTTTATTATATCCACTTAGCTCTGACTGCTTTGGCAGGCTCTACGATTCCGTTATTTTTCCCAGCGTTTGTTCTTAATGTTCATCATTCTTCTTGATGTTAAAACTTTTGAGCTATGTAATCCAACTCTGGTTTTGGGAATGAGAGACTGAGCGGGTGGGGTGAGTTTGCCTCTATTTTTTTTTTTTTCGTCTTTCCTTTTGTGGGAAGCATAGGAAGAGCTTTTTATTTAAATCTGTCCTTACTGCCAAGGCTGAGGGCGACTGCTTTATTGTCACAGTGTGTCAAAGGACTTGGATATGAGGCACTTTATGTGCGTGGCTTGGGAGATTTAGATGTTAAGGAAAGAAAGCAGGATTTTGAAATGAGGTGGGATTGATGTGTTCTGTCCTTGAGAGAGAGTGGTTCTGAGGGCTAATGGGATTGGGATTTTGCACTGTCTTTTTTTTAATACCGGGGTCTCGGTACCGCTGTAGCAGCAACGACACACTTTGGGTTCTTCTAACAACTTGTGTCATCTGGTTTGTCCTGGGACTGCAGCGTTTAGGTCTTGGTATGTCTCATGTTTGTTAGCAAATGCCTAGAGCTGATGTGCTAATGGGCTTCCATAAAACTTTCAGTCTGAAATGTTATTTGTCCTTCACTTTCAATATTAAATTTTTAGAAACTTTTTTTTTTAGGGGGAAAAAAAAAGTGAGAGAATTACTGCATTTGTTTAAAGTTCTGAAAGCTTTACAGTTCAAAGAGTGCATCTCACTAATCAGAGGAATATTTTTGTGTCCCTGGGGTGGTCACAGTGTTTTAATTGGAACTCTGGCTTCTTTGAAGTCCTTTTTAATCCTCCCTGAGCTGGGGGAGAGGGTTTGAAGGCAGCACTGTAAATCTGAAATGTCTTCGTTTTATTTACATGTGTCTGGGGATGTGTGTAATTCGTTTTCCTGAAGTTAAGCTCACTTGCCAGCTTGTGGACAGCTGAGTGAGAAATGTGCTTCATTAAGTGGGGAGGCCTGGGCCAGATGATGGAGGGGTTATAGATAGTGAGCTCACGTGCTTATGGATTTGTTAAAACCAGTAACTGAGCAACAGGCTCTGAATGGTAAATGAACTCAATGGGAAATGATGTGGTAACTCAATGTGAGGCTGGATTAAGCAAAAAGCTGGGATTTAAACTCATGTTTTAGGATTAGTTTATTAGTATAGCACTCCAAATTAGTGTTGCGTACTGATACTTGACAGCTTTACAAGTTAAGAAACAAAAGTTTTAGGGTACAGGTCTTATGGTTAATAGCTTCAGTCATCCTTTATGTCAATGTAGGGTTACATTTTCTTATGTTGGAGGGGATCCCTAGTGGGGTAGGGTTTGTTTTCTTGTTTGTTTTTCTTTTGGGTATTTTTGGGGTGTCCCCAGCTTAAACTGTTTGTGCCTCAGATTCTCAGATTAAGGCCTTGTTTTGGCCTGGTTCCTAGAGAAATCTAGTTTTACTGCAAAGGTATTATGCACTTGATGCATTCACCACGAATGGAGCCTCAGTGGTAGCTGATGCCTTTTGTGCCATCTTAATACAAATAACTTGCAGGAATATTGCTACTGATAACGCACAAGCATTTGCCTTAGGCATTTCCAACTTGATGTGCTCCACTACTGGTTTTCATAAGTATCATTTATCAGCCATATGTTTTCCATACTTCAGTAAGGTTTTTAACCTCCCACATTTGCTGAAACTATGATGTTTTACTTCCTGCCTCTACCAGAGGTGAGACATCTGCTGTGAAAGGCTTTGAAATAATCTTTACTTGAGTTTGGATAGGTTTTAATTAATCGAAACAATGGGCTTAACCTCAATTTTCTGTCTGAAGGAATAATCTAATATTCCAACCAAACATACAAGCCTACTGCTTTCATTCTTTTTGAAATCGTCATCACAAATTTACCTGTGACTGATGTTATTGGCTGATATTTAAAAAAAAAAAACCCGTTAAAATAATTTATAGCTTAACATTGCAGTTTAAAGTGGCCATTCCTGCCTTGAGATTGAAGAGGTATGTGATTGTAATCAGAAGTAAATAAGAATAATATATGGGATGTCAAATCACTTTATATAAAAGTAGCTGAAAATATGGTGCAGGCTGTCACAAGGACCTGTAGGCAGTCATTAATAGTATTTCCTCCTGCTCCAGATTAGAGATTTTGTGTTACTGCTGGCTAATATTTTCAACTGATAGAGTCTGGGAAAACAATGTGATCAATGAAGATGTTGAAAACAATACAAGAATTTAGGTAAATTAATATTCTGCCTGGATTATCTCAGACAAGCGTCAGAAGAACAAGACTATCAATTTAGTGAAATCTGTCAAATAGTCAAATATCTTGTCAGTGCCTGGTCTTGGTTACAGTATTAGCTCCCTTTCTTATCAGACACAAGTCCTGGTCATGATGCAAGTCAAAAATGATGTCTCTGAGTTAGTAATTTCCATGTGCATAGAAGTTATGCCAGAAGGGTATGTTGGATACATGTGAGTTGTGGTGGGGTTCTTCTTTTTTTCTTTTTTTTTTTTTTAAATAATTTTATTTCACCCTCTTTCCTTGAAAAGAAGTGTCTTTAAATGTCTTGGCAGTGACTTAAAAGAATGGAACTGGCAGAGGTTTAGTAAGATTACTTCAGGATTACTAACTATCTGGTTACTTACATAAACATCCTTGCCTAACTTGAAAGTTTTTCTTTTTTTTTTTTACTTGAGATCCTTCTGTTGCAGCCAGCCATCCCTGCTGGCCCTTAGCTTAGTGAGGAGGAAGTTTCTGAACTGGCTTTTATTAATTGATGTGAAATTTAGAAAGATAAGCTTGTGCCTGATCCTCTGGGAGTTTCATTTATTACCTTTATTTTGGCTGTCAGGACACTTTCCCAGCTTTGTGTAATCCCAGTAATTGGCCTGGAAGAGTTTGCAGGGTTTCTTATGATCCTCTGCTGAATGATCTCGCTTTGAAAGATACAACATCTGTCTATTTAGCGTTTGCTTCCCGTGGACACATCTTTGTATTTCACTGATTTTTCAGATATTATACTTCTTTTTTTTTCACTTACGATTACTAAAATTTAACCAAATGCCTTGGAAGTCTTTTAGAATAAATAATTGCTATTCTACTGTGATTCTGTTCTTTGAATTAGCTTGATTTACAGTCTGCTCCCCAGCCCCCTTGAGAGGCCTTATTTTTTTCCAGCAAAGAGTTCACACTATCCTCCTCTATTCCCAACCCATATTGTCAGTACTTTTCCAACTCCATTGACAAATGGAAACTATAGGAAAAACTAACCTAGTTATGACTGACTAAAAATGAGCTATTTTATTCATTTTACAGCATTATTTTTCCCTTCAGCTGGTTTTTTTTTTTTTTTTTTCCTCTCAAATTAAATTCATGATGGGGTAAAAGACTTAAAATAGCTTTTGCTGCTGCTGCAGTGAAATAAAACGTTCCATTAGTAAATGTGTTTACATCTTAAGGGTGGTAGGTACAAAATTATATGCTGCAACAGTTTCCTTTCAGCAGCATCATTAACATATAATTGCATTCACTAAATTAAATTGCAAATTGAGAAAAAACATTTGATTCTTGAATTGTAAAGATTGTACTGATACCTACTCTAGTACGTGAGCAAGGACAGCCAGTTTTGCATATCCTTCACCATCGTTTCCAGCTTCACTACTTCTGTGCTACTGCTGGTAAATAACTAAAAGGTGCTTTAGAAGTTTGTCTTTATAGTTTTTTGTTTGGTGCTGTTTTGTTTTGTTTTGGTTTTTGAGCTTTAATCTGCATTGTTTTTTTGGGGGTTGAAAGTTAAGCAAAAACAGTTGTTATCCACAGATGTCATCTTAAGAGCCCTGAATAGTAGAAGGCTGGAATTGGTTTAGAATTTCAGAGTGAGTGTGAATGAATCCTTAAGGTACTTCAGGATCACCCTCATAATATAGGACTGCTTGAGTTTTTTAATAACAGGTAGAGCAGTGATGAGAGTCAGAAACTAGGGAAGAGTGGAATGGGGACCACAGTGCTGTCTGCCGTGGACCAGAGTGCTGGTTGCTGTTGTAGGAAGTCTCTGTTGCTAGTGACCAAGGATTTTTCCTACATTGTACCAAGCGATGGTTTGAAAGCATCCAAAGATACAGGTTCTTATGGGTTAGTAAGTACAGTAGGTTTGTTATGTTTCCCTGATAACCTTAAAAAAAAAAAGGAAAAAGGGAAGACCTTAAGAACTGTTTGTTGTCTTGTATTGGGAAAATATTGGATACGGAATATTTAATAGCTTTGTAGATACACTCCATGTTTCTTGAGTTGTATATTAAATGACTCGTTGCTTTTATAAACTGGTTTGTTTTATGCGACTGAGTTTAAGCCAAATGAAAATTCTTTTGTGTTACAGCATGATTGAAAAATGTGGACCATCTCTCCCTCTTTTCACTTTTTCCTGGGGGATGAGGCATGGCAATGCATGCTGCAAGACAGAATTGATTTCATCTGTATCATAATACCAAAGAGATTGTGGGTTTGGTTTTATCATTGGAGAGAGTCAAGAACAGGGCATGGCGAAGTATACTTGGATTGTTTTGAAACTGTCAAGCATAAGTAAGAATTTGAGTCAATACTTTTATTTTTTTAATTATTATCTTGTGTTCCAAAAAACCCGAAGAGTGGCAGCTGAGTAGAATGAAGAGCCAATCACGTTTTGCTCCAGTTGTACTAAGTGGTCAGCCTCGTGCTGTAATGTGAAACAGCAGAGCAGTTACAGGACATCCCTCTTGGGTAGGCAGCAGTACAAATAGTGCTGGTGTGGGGATACACTTGTCATTAGTGAGAGCTCAAGACAGTTTATTCTGGTTTTCTAGTTAACTCTCTGTTTCCCTTGCTGCTTTGTGCTTCCTCTGTGGTAGTACCTATATTCTCTGTTAAAGTGTAAGTTGGTTTTGACCCTTACTGAAGTCTAGTCTTGGCAGTAGTGAAAGAAATGTTTGAGAGATAGCATGCAGTTGTCGATCTACCCCAAGAGGATGACAATGGTAGATCTCCTGCAGCACAGGTAGCCTGACTTCTCAGTGGTTTTTGAGAGCCAGGCTGACAGTTCATGTCTCAGCCTATTGCTTTTTCCATGTGGCTGATGCTACCTCACTCAGTGTAGCACTGTAAGCTCAAGGAGAACTTGAGGATGCGTTTTGACAAGACAGCTGCGCCAGTAACAGCTTCTTGGGCAAAGGGGGAATTTCAGCAAGCTGGTTCAGACCTTTGGTGGCAGAAGATGAACCAAGGAAAGCCTTCAACTGCTACTTTTGTGGCTGTGGGCAATTAAATATTATTTGATTTAATTTTTTTTTTTGTTTTGCTTTCTGCTGCTCTCCTTGAAGTGAATGTGGACAAGAGAAGCCTGGAAGCCTACAGTGATGATTTTTGTGAGCTTTCCCCTTTGGAAAGGCAGCACTCTCTGGGCCTGCTGTGTAAGAAGCTTTAGCACTTTTTCAATCAAACTATAAAAATTGTTTTGGTTCACCATGACCTCTCAAAGCTCTAAATTGCATGTCATGTGATTCCGTATGCAATGACCTGACTTTTGGGTGAAGATTAAAAAGAACAAAAGCTGACTATTTTTATCTGGCCTTCCAAATCAGCAGGTTTGATGCTGCTGTGTATACAGTGTGTATATATTCCCTCTCCTCCAGTCCGTGAAAGCTTTTCGCTTGTAAGGATACATTCAGCTCTGTGTTTACCAAGTTTCAGTGGTTTCTTCTGTTCTTGTTGTTAGGAGGGGATTAGAAGGAAGTTTGGAATGCTGAAATGCCCACCAAATGATTGCTTTCTTTTTCAAAAGTAAGATTAATTTTATCTTGTTGAGCTCTTAAATATATCTTTAAAGCAGTAATGAAACTTGAAAGATTTGTTGTATATGATGCCATATCACTACCTTTGGGAGGAAAAAACCTGTTTTCATTAAAACTGAAAGTCTATTGACTGGAATCTAGGGTAGGGTTTTTTTTTTTTCCTTCAAATTATGGCTTGATTGAATTTATTGCTAATTTTGCAGTTGCTTCAAAAAAGATACCAGTTGCATTTAGAATTGCCAAGACACTTTTCAACACTTAAAATGCTTTCTCACAAATAAGCTTTTCTGCTTCAAGTGGTTAATGGGGACATTTGCTTTGGTAAAGAGCAATTGGATTTGTTGGTTCTATACAGAAATAGGAGGTTTCCCTTTAGCTGAAGGGAATGGCAGAAGCTGAGATTGCTTATACCTTCCAGTTACACTACAGGTTTCCTCTGTTCACTTTGTACATAAAGTATCAGGTCTGTAATTTATTGGAGAAACAATCCAAGATCTACCTTAGGTTTGCTTTTTTGACAGTTCTTAGCACCTTCATTTGAATGAATGAAGGTATTACCAAATAGGTGTAATTCCCTGCACTGGAGCTTATAGGAGCTTTTTTTGCAAGAGAAGGACTGTTGTGAAACTTAACTCAGAGCTTCCAGGCCTGGATACCAGATTTTAGTGGAATGTTTTCCTCTAGGTCTGTGCAGGGGAGCTAAAGTCTGTGCCCAGGGAGATGATGCATATATTGAGGGGAAAGGGATGTTGAGCAAGTTGTAGTTTTCCGATACAAACTCTGAGTTAACATGACCAAATTAAACTTAAGACACAGCAACACAGAGTCCTTGGGAAGTCTGTTGTGATTATTGTGAGTTGATACACTTTCTTGAAGGGCAACTCATGACAGGAACTGAGCTGCTTTGGGATTTGCTGGTCCAAAGTCTAAGAAATGAGTGGGAGTCCCGTAAACCAGAAACAGAGGAGTAAAAGCAGTTGTAGAGCTCAAATGTACAAAAAGGATGTTTGGGAGACTCACTTCAAACCTGGAGGAAGAGACTATTGCAAACATCTCACAACCTTTCTAATCACACAGAAATATTTAAACCAACTAAAATGCCTTTCCAGAAATCTTCTGTTGTTGTCATGTTACCGTTCTGTTTTGTTCTTCAGATGCTTTTGTTTTCTGCCTAGGCAGATGATAAAATTATTTTTTTTTTTTTTAAAGTAGAAAAGGTCCTTCTTGGGGAGTGGAGAATTTAAAAAAATCTTCTTGTGTTTCATATACATAATATAAAAACAGCCATGGAACAAAATTCTATACTTTTAGGAGACTACCATTAAAAAAACCCAACTCCAACAAACAGGAAAAAAAAAAAATCCAACCCCAAAACAAAAAAAAAAAAACCAACCCAACAATAAAAAAAACCCTGGAAATTTTTGTTTGATGCAGAGGAAGAAGCAGATGAGCCCTCTCTTTCTGTGAGTGATTCTCTTTAACAAACACTTCAGTAAAGAATTCTGTCTCTGGTCTTTGTCGGTTGATTATGCCGAAGAGTAAACCAGTTTATGGATCCACCTAAAATTCCATCCTAAAAATCTGGGAATGTTCCATTTCAATTTACTGTGACTTACCTGAGACAGTCAAATCTGTGTCATCGTATATTCGTACTGAGTTAAAACTGTAGAGGGAAACGTTAATTCAACAGACTTCAAAAAATAAGTAATTCTGAGTAATTTATTATTCTAAGTGTGTTATTAGTTTGGTAGTTCCAAGCAAATTTAATTAAAAATAAAGGAGCAAAGAACTTAGTCCTCCAAAAAGACTTGACTAAGTGCCTGTTTTTCTGTTTAATTTTGTCTTGCACTTCCACAGTTAAAATTTAATGTCAGATATCTGACTACAATCAAACCTCTTCCTTTGCTGTGAGTTCTGAAACATTTTACAGAAGCAATAAGAAGTTGACATTCTAATGAATTATAAATTAAAAAATACTCAATATTTTACTTCTTCGTCTTCATCTGCTTACTGAGTCTTGGTTTAATGTTACTTCAACAGCTAATTCCAGTGTGTAACTGTCATAGTTCATACTGAAATGGTAATAGATCCTTAACAAGGCAGTTCAACGGCGCTTTCCAGCAAATGCCTATGAGATGTCAGTTGTGTTATTAAATAAAAAAAAGGCATAAGCCATTTTCCTTGTTAATAGTTAAAAAAGTGTGCCAGTGGGCACTTGAAAGTCATTGAGTGACTTGGATGGGCATCCCATTAGGTTAATTTTTCACTTCATTTCAACAGTTTTAGGTTTTTATCATTCTTAAATTACTACTTTTCAAATTATCTGCACTTCAAAGGAAGTCAAAGAGCTTTGGCTAACAGCAGTTTTGTCTCTCTCCTGCCTTACTGTGCTGTTAAGCTGTGCTGGACTAATTTGCTCGTTTAGGGCAAAAAATCTTGTTTCCAAATTAGGCTTAAATTCTCCCATTTGTTGATTGATTTCTTTTTATTTCCATTTACATATTATTGCAGAAGGAAATGCAGTCTCGGGATGGGATGATGGGATGGAGGAACAACATTCTAGCTTTTGGCTCCTTGTGCTTTATGCAGGAGAAAGGAACTGAAGTCAGTGATTTGATCTGAACCTGCATTTTGGAAGCCACTTTGTCATCAGTTCTTCATGTGGTCTTTATAAGTACAGAGCATACAATTCAGTTTTAATAGCATGCTGCTCTTGAATTGTGCTATTAAATGTGTGTTCCCTTTCAGGATTTTGCACAGCTGATGCAAACTGTGCGTGGGGTTGTTTTTTTTCTGTGGTTCCATGAGCTCCATCGTTCCCTGGGGACAGAAGCTGTCTGCAGAGTGAGCACAGGGACAGCGCACGGAGCTGCAGCCCTTCAGAAAGGGAGTTCTGGGTATGTGTATGTGAGGACAGAGTTTCAAACTTCCCTCGGGTAGCTGTGGTGACTCAAGTGGTGTTGGTAAGCTGCACTATCATACAGACTCTCTTAAAGCAGACTTCTGGGCTTCTTAATACTGGTTTTGATACCAACTGTTCCTTAGGGAATGGATGGAGCTTGGCAAAAATCGTATACAGCTACCCATGGTTTTCAGAAGCTTGTGAAATGAGGGGACAGCTCATGGCAATGAGGCCTGGTGGGGATTTGCAGTGCTTTTGGAGTTGACCAATTCTCTTCGAATTGAAAGCCCATCCGATTTAATTTCGTTGTGCATATGCAGTGTCATTCCTCTGCTTGGAACTGTGTAAATTTGGCTTTTGCCAAATTGTGTGTGAGCAGGATAGGATGTGGAGCTCAGAAACAGGCTTTGAAACATCTCAATAAAGGTATTTGACAGCAGAGTGCATGCAAGGGTCTCTGATTGCCTGGTGTAATTTAGTTTTACAGTAAGTGCACCCTTCTTTAGAGAGGGTTCAGACTTCATTTTCCACAATATATATATGCGGCTCCACTTCAGAAAAAAAAAGAAAAATACACTTCCTCTTTTTATATTTCTTTAAATTCCTCCCCACCCAACTCTCCAGCCTG
>JAAGNO010026451.1:36947-81119 GCA_033439905.1 Ceryle rudis
TCATGTGAGAGAATCTTATGTGCAGGCAAATAATGGGACTCCTTGGAACATAACTCCTAAATGAATAAAATTTTATGAAAAGCCTTACACTTTTTACAGTTCACTCAACAAAAAAAAACCCAAAAAAAAACCAAAAAAACCCCCCAACAAACCCAAACAACAACAAAACCCCAAACAAAACAAACCCAAACTAAAAAAATCACCCCAAAACAACCCCAGAAAACAACTATCTAATGCCAATAAAATATCCTTCACAAGGCAGTATAAACCTAAAGCTGCCAGTCGCTGAAACTGAGATTGGAAGCTGAGTGTTGAATTGAATTGCTGAACAGATGAGGACGATTGTTTTTTACTGGAAATCTGTCAGTAGCTATCATTACTAGGAATCTGTGGCTTTTATAACGCTGTCTCCTTTTGCTATTGGATTAATTTCAGTTCTCCGTTGCACTCCTAATACATTATGGTATAAATTTCTGAGAAAATGAGGATAAAAATCAAGGCAAACACTTACTGCCCCTTAAAAAAAAAATAAAATAATTATTCCATTGATGCAAGGACCAAATGCTGGTGTGGTTTTGGGGCCTGGCACTCAATATGGTCAGAGAGATGCCTGATAATAAGTATTCTTATGATAAATCTGCTATAGTTGGGTGAATTATGAGAGGCTTAGAACTTTATTTCTCAGATCCTTGTTGACTTGGCATTCATTTTTATAAAGATTGTCCGTGCTGAAATCGGTGTGTCTGCCTACAGCTTCTTTTTGCCAAGCCAAGTAAGCACACCCAGTCCATTTCTGCCTGGTGTTTTCTGTTTCTTAGCTTCCAGTGATTCTAGTAGGTGAAAGTTGAAGTGGAAAGGGAAATGTAATTCATAATTTCTTTTTCTCTTTATTTTTTTCTCATCAGCAGTAATACAAAAGTTGCCTTTATCTTTGCCTTATCTCTAGTTGGTTGGGTTTTTTTCTAGTTTGAAAATACTGCAGAAAGACAACATCTACTTCCTTAATTCATGGTGAAAATATCTGAGTTAGAAGTCTGCTTCCTGCAGATAGAACTGTTGTAATCAGATTGAAGCTTTACAGACTTCTCTTGTAGGATTTTTGCTGTTATTTTTTCCACCTGCAGACATTGTGGAGCATGTGAAAACAACTCCCACTTTCAGGCATATGTTATCATTTAGTTCTCCATTTACATACTAGCAGAAAGAACCTGAGTCTTCCAACTTGGAAAGCAAAGTTAGGGTAGTGTTAGTGTTGAGCTCCTCAGAGCGGAGATTCCAAGATGACAGTGTTGTTTTCCCCTTGCTTTTGGGTTCTGTGGGGATGTGGCTTGCATCAGACTGGGTTGAATTAGTTCTCCGGTGTTTGCTTTGATGCCCAGCCATTAAGTAGCCCTCAGTACAGAGATGGGGGACTGCTTAGATGATGAATCCCTTCAGGCTAAGCTGCATGAGTGAGAAGTGTATTATCTAGTGCTGCAACACATCTGAAAACCCAAGTGCGTGTTGGCTTAATATTAGCTTTCTTCTGCTACCAGAATTTGAATTTTAGATGTTGTAGTCAAATTATCTCCAGGTTGGTGTCTTACCTTCTCATAGTCCCCTTGGTCATTGAGAGTGATGTCTTTGAAGGATAGTGTTTCACCCTCTTCTGACCCATTCTTTGCTGCTGTACGTGTCTCCATTGTCTGAGGGAGACCTAGTCCTTCTGGTTTATGACATATCGACTGTTAAGACTTGCACGTAACACGGGTGGTATTCAAGGCTTTAAAATCTCCTACTGAGGAAGGAAGTGTGCAATTCTGGGAGCAAAAAGCAGGATTGTTTGAATTGGGATTACCAGAAGTGAATCCTGACTACCTGCAACAGCTGAGTGTTTAGCTGATTTTCGCATGGCTGGAAGTGACAGATGATTAGAGGGGAAAAATGATGCCTTTTCCAGTTGACTGAAGAGTGGTATCATCAGAGAAATGGCTTCTTTAGTCCTTCAGACTCCCACTGGGCATGCTAGAGGCACATCTACCTATTCAGTTTTTGGCATGGCAGGAACCTCATTCCAGGGCTGCATTTGAATAATGTAAAAGCCAACCAGGCTTACTTTCATCCTTCAGCAACAGGGAAGCCTCGACTCGCATCTTGGGGGATGTGACAGAATGGGTGCATTTCTGCAAAACTAGTTTCCCACTTGCTCCCTGTGAGAAAACCCTTTCAAGGTTTGGGTCACTCTGTGTCCTTGGGCGTGAGGCATCTTGCTGTAGCAAAAGGATGTAACCAGTACATACTAAGATGTCCTTTCCAGCTTCCTTTCCTTTGAGAAGTGTGATCCAGATGCTTCTCTTTTGGGAATGGGAAACCCTTTCTTGTGACTCAAGAGAAGTAATTCTGGGTTTTTTTTTCATAAGCTACCTTCATTTAGAGTTGAATCTCTTAAACTCATGATTTAAAGAGAGGTCTCTGAAAAGAACAGTTATTGCCTTCAGAGACTGTTGATGTGGGATAGTGGTTTCTGGGACTGCCAGACTAGAGTTATCTTGATCCCATTCCACTAACTTTAAGAATTTGTCATTGGTTTTGACAGAAAAATAAACCTATTCCTAACAACTGCAGAGCTGTTGCTAGAGGATCTGTAGAAATCTTTGATCTCTTTGACAAGGCACAAGGTTATCAGAGTGGTATCTGAAGTGCTACCTAGAGCTCTGATGGATTATTATTATTAATTTTTTTTCCTCTCGTGTCTCTGGAGTCACTGCTTGTATCAAGGACTCTGAAGTCAGCACACAGATAATTGTGTGGGAACACTGCTTTGAGTCACTTATGAAGCTGAACCTCTGCTCTGTCAGAGGGTGTTCAGCAGTAGCCAGAGTTGTGGAATTGTACAGTCTATATGTATATTTACTTCCTCCTTTTCCCAGCTTCTTTGTAATAATCCTGTGATCATGCTCCATGGAGACTCCATAGTGGAGCAGCAATTAAGAGTAATGCTGGATGTGCTCAGCCCTGTGAATTGGTGCTGAGCACTGGGATAGGGAGGAGGCTGCGAACACCTGTTCTTTATGTATGTTAAAAAAAAAAAGCTATATGTGTTAAAGTGATAAGCTGTCTGCTCATTAGTATGAATGCTTATGCAGTCTGCTTGCTTTGAAGAGTTTGTTCTTGCTGACTATGGCTTTAGAATTGATTTATGGGTTGAAGTGAACAGTGGTGAGATGCTGTGACTTGGATGGTGATGACAGCACAGAGTGGTGGCTTTAACAAAACAAGGCACGTAGACAAGGTGTTCAGGATGCAACCCTGTGGTGTTCTAAAGGATTGAAGCAACCTTGGCCTGGTGATACTGCCTTGTCTGCTGTTCTTGAGACCTTTTTTTGTGGTTATGTATGGAACATAGTTTTTCAGCCAGTGATTTCTTAAGTTTCTATTTTGTTTTAATTCTGTAGGACACCTGATGATCTCTCAAGGCAAATTGTGGCCCTGCAGCAAAGGGAGCTTGTGCTGAAAGAGCAGAACTCTAACATCACCAACAGGTGAGTGATGCCGATAACGTGTGCTGGTAGCAAGGTACTGCTGTATCAAAGCATGTAGAAAGAAAAGACACAAAACTGAGCGAATGACTCTTCAGGTTTTCTTGCTGTTCCACAAAGCCTCCTGGGCTATCTTCTATTCTTTCCTATGTTGATGAAGAGATTTTTTTGATTACTTAAATCCTTGCAGGAAGAAAAAGATGAAGAATTGTGGGTGAATGCAATGAAGAGTTTACCCAGCTTTATTTTATGAGCTAAAGCGTTTGCAAGGGGAAGTGAGCTGCTTTTGCAGACCATTTCATCTGGAAAGTGAAATGTTGCAGTGGAATGTGCAAAGGAGTCATCTGGGTATGGGAAGGGGCATCAGAGCCTTGAGGTTTGTGATTTGACCAGTTAAAAGGACTGGTTTGTATAGATGGTGGAGGAAAAGTAAGTTTACAGTTTTGGTGACAAAGCACTGCTGGACTTTGGGAGGAGGAGTCTGTTTACAGAGTGAGATGTATTTGAAACTGGAGGGTGTTTAAGCATTTGCCCTGGTGTGGGAGTGAATGTCTAATGGGTGAGATGACTTTGTCTGCCAGAGCTTCACTTTGCAGACTGCATTGGTTATGCTGAGCCTTTCTTGACACGGTTTCACAGCATGCCAGAAAGTGCTTCCCATCCTCAGCGGACACATTCTTGCTTCCCACACGGTTTTATTTCCTCATATGAGGAACTCATCATCTGTTCTTATTAAAAGCAAACCTCTGTCTTTGAAAAAAATCTCTTGGACAGTTTGCATTGCCACGGTGTTAGCTGACTTGTGTAAGCAACAGCAGTGTGGAGAAGGTCAACCTTTGGTGTAAAGGTGTTGAGTGTCAAGGAGTCAAATGCTGTGTGATTGAGCACTGGACAAGTGCTCTTGGTTTGTCTTGGGCAGCATTTGCTGATGCGTCTCCTGAGGTATGTGGTAGATTTTGGTTGAAGAGATGATGGTGTTCTGGGCTCTGCCTTCCTAAGGGTGGGCAGGATTCAAGCTGGGTGTTACAAGCTTCACGTGTGCTGCTGCTGTTAATGAAACTGGTTAGTCAGTGGTAAAACTGTTAGTCAGGTGTAAATTCCTGTGAGTACAACTGGCCAAATTGCATCGTGGTTTTTGCTAAGAAGTTTAAAGGGGGGGAAAAAAATCTCACCAATATAAAAGAGATGTTTCATATATTAAAAATAAACCAAGCGACTCCTCAAACCCACAATTTATCAAATGATCAAATAAAAGAATGATGGTAATGTTTGAGTTATTGATTTCTTTTTTTAAATTATTTTTTTTTTTTAGGCTGCTTCTCACAGCCTGTCAGAGAAATGCTTTTGCTAAATTTATTAACAGCCAAGGGGAATCGTCTGTTGAAATAGCAGCCTTTTGGTAGTGCCTGTTCATGCTGGATGTAATTGTGCCAATTTAGTTTAAAAATAAAAACATGATTAAGATTACTTTTTGATTTCAAGTGAAATGGGCTGTAAAGCTGCTTAAATTAAAATACTAACATTTTCTTGATGCAATGCTGTGTGTCATTTCCAAAACTGATAATTTTGGCTTTCTTCTGTCGCATACCTTATTCTGCCTTAAAATGTAGGCAATGAAATAAATTTTAAAAACCTTTCATTACAGATGATTTGAAAGTTCCCAAGAGAAGGTCTTGAATCTTTGGAAATAAAACCTTGTTAAAGAAGCAAATCTAATTTTCTGTTTTCCCTGAATGACATCCAGATCTAGCTGATGGGCTTCTCTTTCATTTGTTCCGTAATTGTGTTCAGAATAGTCTGTGCATTACAGTAACTTAATATGTGATTGTGACTCCCTCTAGTGATTGAGCCCAGCACTTATTCAGATTTCTATTGGGTTGTTTTTTTCAGCTACAAATTCTTTTGCACTTAGATGAAATCTCTTAAGTCTTCAGTATCGATAGTGCTGTTTGATTTATAAAGTCGGTGGTTATGTGTGGATAGAGCAATGTGCAGTACAAGACAAAAGAATTTCTACCTACCCTAAGCAGCTTTAATTTTCTCCATTAAAATTAATGACTTAGTAAATGCTTAAGAAAACAGCATCAAAAATTGGCATCTGAATTTAATTTTATGGCAGTGAAGTGGAGAATCTGCAGGTAGTCCTGGCTTACCTGCTGCTACAGTGCAGTTAGGAGAGGTTTGTGGTGTTAAAGATGGTGATTTGACCCTCTTCCCTAAATGGCTGATACTGAGTCTTTGCACAGTGAATGAACATTGGAGCTTTTAAACACAGGCAGAAGAGAACCTGGAAGCCGATTATTCTTTCTCTGTCTTTTTACTGCTCTCTTGTTCTTTATTCCCAGTGATGGTACCTTTCTCACATTGTTTAGTGACTGCAGTAGACATTTAACAGCTATTGTTTGTTTGTCTTACAACTCGAGAAATCGTCCCTAGTTTCTTTCTGATAAGAGGAGATGCTCGGTAGTGAAGCAGGAGTTAATTGCTAATGTAGGGGCTTATAAGCAGGACGTGACTTCAGAAAACAAACCAGGCATGGAAAAGTATCACAGAGGAACAATTTGCTACGTAAGGTCCCATCTGTTTCTGTAAAACTGGAGACAGATCTAGCTCAACTGCTTCTCAGTGTCCCTCAGTTGGTCTAGAATGCAGACTTCTGCTGCACAAACTCACTGGCAACAACATTTTCCTAATGCCACATGGCTTTACTAAACAGACTAAATTTGTTTTGTCTTATTCTTCTGTTCTTGAGCTGCTTTCTGTTTATTACTGTATGTGTTTTTAGAGTCAGTGTTTCTGTTATTAAAAGGGCGTTAGAGCCTTTGTGGTATTACGACCTCTATCATTACAAATCAGCCTTTGCATTGATGCCCCCCTGCCTCTGGCTTGAGGATCTGCTGCGCAGTCTGTGTTTTGTGTAATAACTGGTGCAATTGCCGGTGTCTCGGGGCCTCCCAGAGATCAAAGAATGATGCATATTTGCTGTATCACTCAGAATGGATGCTTTTAGACACAGAACCACAGGACTGAATTTCCTGAACAGTGGGTTTAAATCAATTTCTTTTAACAGTGATTGTTTACATGTTTGAGTTGTGTAGACTCCCTTGGAGCTTGCTATTTTTGCTAGGGAGGAAAACCTTCCTGTGGTGCTAGGAAAGAGGAGAGGGTCACCCTTGCGCTGAAGACACAAGAAGTAACTCCCTTCTCCTCTCCTCAACTTCAGGATCGCTGAATAATGGAGCTGAAAGTGCCATTAGCAGCGCGTGATGGAATCTCACTGCTGTTTTGGAGTGTGTTGCTACAAGTTGTGTAAATAGAGTAAATTATACTTTCAGCAGTAACAGCGGGAAGTATCCTGGAGCTCTGTAGCTGCAGAATAAAGATAACAATCCAAAGGTTTCAAAGCGCAAAAGAAGATAGCTTAGGGCCACTTTGATAGCGTGAAGTTTACCTACTCTGCTGTACAAAGGTGATGAAAGAAAGGTGTTTAATTAGTGGGTCATTTTAACCATGCAGCCATCGTTAATGTGAGCATGTTTTCCGGCCCAGACTGTGAATCCTGTAGGCGTGGTATGTTGAGATGTACTTTTTCAGGAAGAGCTGATAATTACAGCTTGTAATATGGAAAGCTGGGCAAATGGTCTGTAAGATTTTGATTTATGGAAAAATGTAGAAGTTATGCAGCTTTTCTCACTTAGAAAAGTAGTGTATTTTTCTCCATCATCCTACTGGCATATTTGGGGTCTCTGGAAAGATATCTTAAAGCAATCCCAGCAAAGCATTCTAGAACTTGAAATGTAGAGGAAAATTTCCCTTCTCATCAGTGTTGTCCTCTAAGATGTCCAAGCATGGAAGGAATGGCGCTGCTTACAGTTTGATCTTTGCTTCAGTTCTGAAACACAGGCTGTGAAACACGTACTTTTTTGGTTACTTGGGGTCCCTCCCAAAATGACAATTTCTTTTCTACTTTTGCTCTTGTTTTATAAGTGTAATATTGACTTCGGACGATCGGGGTGTATTGTAGAAAGTCAAACACAAGGAAGCACAAAGGTGACATTAGTACTGAGCAGGATGAAGGACACAAATCAAAATGGAAGAGCAGTAAATCTTTGGTCCTTGTGTTGGGATCCTGGGGCTGATTGCTTATTCCCATCACCTAGTGTCAGAAACCCAGCCACGTGTTTTGACATATCGTTTTGTATGTGAAAAAGGGATACATAAAGTATATCTGAAAAAATATTTTCCTTCTCCAAGTGCTCACAGAGTTCTGTTAAGAGACATGGTTGTTTACTACCTTTATTCATATAAATCATGTAAAGCTGATTTATCCAAACAACCTGCTGCGTGTGGCGTTGCTTAAAAATGAAATAAAAACCTAAACCATTGAAGGCTGGGGAGTGTAGATTGCATGCTGAACAGAAAATGCTTTTGACTTGGGTAGCAGGGATTTTTTTTTTTTTTTTTAATAGGAAAAGAAAAAAAGAATGAGTGATGATAAGCTCACAAACGTCCATCTCCATAAGTGCTGTTAGCTCAGAAGTGTGTTGTAAATCTATTGCCCATCTTCTCTTTTTCCTTGGATGTCCCAAGGAGTGTCAGTCACAAATATAAATAGAGCCTGTCAGACTTATTCTCCTAATCTTCTAGAAAGTTGGACGGAAGTTTAATTACAGTGAAATGTCTTTTATCTGACAGAGAGAGAAGTGCTAGCTTTTTGATAGGCTTTATGAGTTATTTTGTGATCAAAAGAAGCACTTAATGTCTAATATAGGACAAGGTAGGGGTTTTTTTTTCTTCTCTTGTTCAGCTATATGGCACGTTGCACCTTGATTTATGCGTGGAGATGTGTGTGTACCTAATACCAGACAAATGTTTATTCACAGTGCTTCAGGGCAATATTAACTGCTGGCAGGTTCTGCATTCATTTAGAGAGTAATATAATGAAGAAATGACTAGTAGGTATTGCTTTTTCTTTTCTGCAAAACAGATCTTTCATGCATTTTTATACCAGAAGGTAGTTGATAGTGTCCCATTAAGTGACAAATCTACTCTCTTCAAATAAACGTATTCAGATCCAGAGCAACATCTGATTATTCGTGACTCTAATTGGGTAGACACAAAGCATTTCTAATTTTTTACTATTATATAGTTAGCCCCTAGCAGAAAATAGGAAGGCAAAAAGTAATTTAGCCAAGACGTTGACTTATGCTTCCAATTCTAAAAACATGGGATTTTGCCCAGACCTTTGCTTTTCATGATTGTGCCATTTTTAGTCTGATTTCCTGAGGAAGTGAGGCTTATTACTGTGCTTTGTGTGTGTATGTAGATGAGATTGTCTGTGCCTACTCTACACTTTTGAACTTGCTAGTTGTATTCTGTCAAATTTGGCATATGGTAGAGGTCTCAAAAATAAAATCTGGTAAGTTTAAACAAAATAGGTCTCCATCTTCAGGAGAGACATCCTGTTGCTGCAACCAGAGGTCATGCCCTGTTAGGTATCTGAGCCCTGCGAGCCAAAGAGCCTCTTAAATGGCACGTTGATGGTGAGGCCCTATTGGAGGTGATGCCACCTCAGCCACTGCCTTGAGAGCGACAGTGAGTGGGCACTCTTCCGATACCACGGTGGTATCCCAGTCCAGAATTTCTGCTATACCGTGTTTTCCAAAGGCTCGTGGCATTTGGTGGTGCTGTGGTGATGTTGGCATTGGTATCACTTTCATGCTGATGGTATGAGAAGTTAGTCTATTTGAGTCGGTATTCACCTGTGGAGAGAGGAAGCTAGAGGAAACTAGGCAAATTTGGTTCTGGAGCTCAGAGAACAAGCCTCTTTTTCTGTTTAAAAGAAAATATACCGAGAAAGCCTGAAGAACAGCCTACGGGGGACAGACATAGGCTGTAATTGTGCCTACAGAGCCTGGAGCTCTGTAGAAACTGCCTCGTGTAAAACCAGTACAAATGTTAGTATTTGGTTCCTTATATTTAACTGTATTTCTTAGAGAACATTCAAAGGCAATGTGTGAAATGCCTCTGTTCAGTGCTCTGATCACTTCTAATGATCAAACAGTTGTAGAAGCTGTTTAACTCGGTTGTTAATATTTTAAGTATAGTATCTTAAAATTATAGTACTGACCGTGGCTGCTGAACTGCTTCTTTGAAGTGTTTTATGTTAAGTCGTCAACACTCAAGCAAGGTTCTGTATAACCATTTTGTCTCTTGATTTGTAATGCCTGAACTGCATTATAGGTTTCCTGAGCAGTCAGGAGAAGCCAGAGGAAGATTGGTGGCAAAATGCAGAGTGAGTTTTCTGTGGTTTTACACTCGTGTACCCGAATACCTACTGTGGTTGCCATAAGAGCAGGGCTATCGAGGACTATGGATTTTTCCGAAGTATTTTAGGTTACTGTTTATATTGTTTATTTTAAAGAGATTGATGGTTTCCCAGTGCTTTAGGGGGAGTGGGGCCAGCCAGCATACATAGAGACGTTTTTACCAAGGTAAACGTTAATTCTGTGGGATTTTGTAACCGCTGTGAAGTAGCATCAGTCCAAATACTGCACAGAATGTGGTTATGTCTGAAAAATAGATTGTCTTGGCTGGGATGTCTCAGTCAGTTGATCATATTGGCGTGTAAACTTTGTTCAGCTCTATAGTTAATTGCTTGTTTAACAATTTCTCATCTGGATCGCATCAGCTCTACTGCATGACTTCTTCAGCCTGCTATTATTGGTATTTCCATTATGTATTTTCATTTAATACTCTCTGTTTCTGCTTGTATGCACATGTGAATGTGTAGACCACGGT
Organism: Ceryle rudis; assembly: GCA_033439905.1. NCBI lineage: Eukaryota > Metazoa > Chordata > Aves > Coraciiformes > Cerylidae > Ceryle > Ceryle rudis. Next base: position 47,267 of record JAAGNO010026451.1, read on the forward strand.
GCATTATACTGGAGGAAATGCTGTGGGTCTGTAGTTGATGCTGAGGGGAGGGCATTTTCTGTTATAAATATTTTCCTAATGTTTTTATCATCTCTACAAGAGACATACTGCTGGCAAAGTTTAATCAAAATAAAGTGCGCTGTCTTGTCTTTTTTAGCTGTGTAAGGCAAAAAAACTTGTCATAAATCACAGTCAACCCCCCTCCCAAAAAAAAGCAGCTTTCTTTTGCTGCTCTGAAAGTTAAATGACTAATGTGCATAATTTATTTGAGCATCTGTGCTAAAAACTTGCATACCAAGTTTTAGTTCAATGTGATCAACAATGGCGAAAATTAGGATTTATCATGGAAATGCTGACGGATGTGAACATGTGTAGGCTAAACCGGTGCCTGACAAACCTTCTTATTGTGCAATGCTAATGGTGACACAAGTTTGGGGTTTTTTTTCTGCTGTAATTACATTTCCCCCCCTCCCCCCCCACCCCGTCTGCTTAATTTTCTCCTTTTCAAATTTGGTGGGTTTAGTTGCACATCATATTTGGATTCCTGCTTTTTCTGGAGTCTGCACAAAACCTCCCAAGTTGCCTTGTGATATTTCTAAGCACAAGATACCCTGAGCTCTCTGGCTCAGCATCCTGAGATGTCGCTGGTGCTCTGCAGTAACGTGCAGAGAACGGAAGATGGTGCCGGCAGCCTTGGCAGCTGCTCTGTCTTCCCTCCCCTCCTCCTCCACCTTTTCTGTCCTGCACAGCCAGGGTGCTGTCACCAGGATTATAAATTCTGGAGCCAATTAGCTAAAAAATATTACAAGTGAAAGGAAAGAAACAAAAAAGCGGCAGAATATCTTGATGTGAATATGCCTGTCTGAGAAACTCTTCCTGCGGAGAGCTCAGCTCTGTAGCCTTTTACTACAGCTCTGGTGCAGCTTTTGGTGAAGCATCAGACACTTTGGAGGCTTCTGGTTAAGGAAGGAGTAGTTGGTTTGGAGGAATCGAGCACAGGGAAGCAAGGCAAGGCCCTCTTAGGAGATTGTACTGATAATAAAAGGTCTTCTGTTAAACATTGGAAAGGTCCCGAGGATGTGTTCATGCCTTGACAGCATTTCCTCCTTTCTCCATCCTTGTCCACGATATTTCTTATGGAAAGAAAAATTGTGACTTTTTTAATTCTCAAAGTCAGACTGGTTGCTTAGCTCTTGCATGGGCATCACGGGAGAACCGTGTTTCCACTCCATTCCTCTCGCTGTCTCTCAAGACAGCAGTTTGTTTTCTGGCAACAGTGATGCAGCCACGCTCTGTTGCTTTGGAGAAATCCTGACAACTTCTCGGTGCAGTCATTCTTTTGCAGGATGTGTCACTCCTTAAGAAAAGAGATGGAGTAGAGTTGGAGAGGAGAGGGGTTCAGGAGAGGTGGCTGGCAACAGTTCCAGTTATATTTTTTTTGACTTTGGATTTTTATTTATTTTATTCCTAGGAGAAAAACTGTGGTAGGATCTGACATTTAGAGGGGCCCCATGGGGATGGATGCTTGGTCAGAAGGCTTAGGCATTGTACTCTGTTAGACTTAGGGACCCTGTTCTAGCAAACTCTAATTTTCCTTCCTGTCATATTTTATGTATGGGCTGTTTTTACATATTTTCAATATTTAAAACAATGTTCACATATTAATAAGTTTTAAAATGTGTTCTCACTGTTACAAGATGGAAATCAGTAAAAAAACCCACACCAAAAAATCCCAACAAACCCCCCACAACAGGGCCCCTTAGCTTTCCTTTTATTCAAGCAACAAAAATCAAATTCTGATGGGCAGAATAACTACTGAAGAGGTTTTCTGTTTCTCAGCCAGAAAAACCTTTTGAAATATTTAAGGAAATAAACCAAAATGTGTCCCTTTCTGGCTGTACAAACAAGGGATTATCAGATCTGGCCTGTGGTGGCTGCAGTACACAGAGTCCAAAGTTTCTACAACTAATAAAAGAGAGTGTATGCTGAGATTTTTACAATTTATTTCTAAAAGGGAATTTACTGGTCAAGTAGTACACACCCATGGGTTATTCTAATAGAAAAAAAGATACAAAAATCCCTCTTCTTACAGCTTGCATCGGAGGTAAAAATTCTCACCAAGACAATGCTTTAATTGCCTCTTGAAAACTAAATGTATCATTTATCTTGATGCATTTTTACTTCAGAATCAAGAATGAAGCCACTTTGTAGCCCTGTCTCTTGCAGCTGGAGCGTGGAGCAGTGCTGCTCACATCCCCTCCAGTTGGAAGAGTCTGAATTTTTGTGCCACCAAGGATATAATTGCAACACAGGTTGTCTGGCTGTGTCACGCTCCCAGTCTATTGAGTGAACTTGCTCATCTGGGTCTCATGCTTTGGTTTTCATTCTACAAATCTTGCACTGGTGCAAGAATTTGAGCTTGTTGAAGTCAGAGTGCATTTTGATGATGATTCACAGAAGAATCAGCAAAGCAAGGTTTGTAGGGAGAAGTAATACCTTTCATCAGACTGGCTGATAGGATTAGAAGACAGACATGCATTTGGGCACACAGCCAATGCTCAGATCTGATACAGAAGCAAAAGCCTTCAAGCTAAATGCAGGTTGAGAACAATTGCTCCAAGTTTAACTTGATTAATCAATTAGACAATTTGAGAGAAGGTAGCGGGCCCACGTAGAGCAGGGGGAGGTATTGGATGGAAGAGATGAAAGGGCTGGTAACATCTGTGAGAAAGATCGTTCTGATACATGACCAGGATGGGTTTTGATACTTTGATAAGACAAACAATCAGTAGCATAAACTTTCTCCATGTAGAAGGAACTTGGAAGCAGATAGTGTGTCATGTTTTTGCTGGAGCCGTATACCAGTAAATACTGTGTTTCACTGACTCAGCACTTGTATGTCAAACTTGCAATTGAGGGGCTAGAACTTCACTTTTCTATGAACCAAAAATACTATTTTCTGTACTGTTAATAAAATAATTTTATCATTTTGTTTGACTTATCTCCTCTGGGCACTCAGCTGCAGCAGCAAGTCTGAACCTGCCATTACAATGACTGTTTAATTTGAGTTTTGCTTCATTTGTCCAAATATGTTCTGGGACAAAGGGCCTTTCCCGAGACGCAGTGATTCTGCCTCTTTGCACCCAGGAGTAGCTACCAAGTGGAGTGTTGGTGGCAAAATCAGTTGCCAGTTTTGAGTAACCATTTGGACATAATAGAATAGCATAATGGGAGGTGTTTCTTTTTCATGTATTTTTTGGTTTTAAGTCATGTCCCATTTAATAAAAGTGCACCTGCTGCTGTGTTGCCCACTGTCATTATGTGCAGTGCACAGCCATGGGTGGTAGCTAACTTGCCTCTTTGAGAGTAGCGTAGTATCTTTTAACAGTGTATTTGTCAGATTTGTTTTTTTTCTTTCCTGATTACATCTAAAAGGGGAAAAAATGCTGATTATAAGAACTGTGATTATAAAAAAAAAAAACAAAACTCAAGCAACGGTAAAATAACGTGGGGCAAAGTGGTGCCTAAAAATACTTGATGTTTTTAAGCTAATTACATTTTATATTGCCAATGACTTTTTGGAAACCTTTCATTTGCATGGATTGCAGATGCCTCCAACAGAATGCCTTTATGTAAAGAGAAAATGAGTTCCAATCATCTCCTGAAACCCAGAATGCACATCTACTGTCTGCAGAATGTGCCCCTTTTCCACAAGGACTTTGTAACTTTCTTGTTCTGAACAGCAGGGAGAGCTTTGCCCGATGGAGAAGATGAGCGCCCAGGCTGTGTCATCTTACAAGGCTGCTACTTGAAGGTGGAGGTTCTGTGTATAAACAGCAACATGGGGATATTCTTAAACCTACAGAGGAAGTATTCGTTAATAATTAAAGGCTGAAGAAACTTTAAATTCATTCTGAGTCCCTTTGGAAACTTGTGGCTCAGTGGCTAACTTGGGAATGATGAAATATAGACCTTGTTTCAAATGCACCTGCCAAGTATAAGGCAGAAATTCCTCTATTTTTGCAAGCTTTTCATTTAGTTTCTCTTTTAATTTTATCTTGAAGTAGCTACTTCCACCTCCCCCCTGAATTAATGCTGAAGGTCTTGGACTGAAAATAGTGATGTTTTAGTAGTTTCTCTTTTCCCATCCTCTGGAGGCTGTTGTCTAATTCTTGAATGAGAAGCGAACAAGAGAGAGAAAGGTAGTTGCAGGTCTCATGGATAATGTAGCTGTCACTGAGGCTGACAGAAGTTACAGTGTCCTTCTCCTTGTAAAGCCAGCAGTCCTGGTCAGACAGCCTCAGACTTCATTGGGTCTGATGTTCTAAAAATGAAGTGAGTGGCATCTTTTGTTAACGTGTACGGACTTCGAAGAAGTTCCTCGTGTCCTTAAAGAACTGAATCAAGCCAAGGAGTCAGTGTAGATACGATTGTGTTTGATCAGTCAGGCTAGTTTTTAATTCCTTTTTTTCCACAGCACTTTTAAAGAGTAAGTTCCTTCTCTAGTTACCTCACTTCAAAGAAGTAGAGCACCATCATTGTCTCTGCTGCAAGATATTATGCCATGTTCTAGAAACATGCCCTGTTTAGAATAGTGCTTTGGGACTCAAGGGTTTGAATCTCAAAAGAAGAGGTCTTTTATTAACCACCTCTCCAAATACAAAAGTTCATTGTAGCAGAGGTAATTACTAAAGTAGGGTTGGCTGGATCTAATGGATATCCTTCTCTGCTGCTCAGAAATAAAAGAAACTTTATAACCAATCATCCGAATCACCACCTGTCCCTATGAAAGGTGTTGCATTGCTGTGTTTCTATTTAAAAGAGAGAAGAATTGGAGACATCATAAAATTCATGACACTTTGCTAATTGTTACTAATACAGAAGCCATTTACATATTCCCATACTGGGTTTTATACTGTTATGTACTCGTCACTGTGCCAGGAGAGGCTTATGTGCAGGTCAGGTGGCATGCAGGAGATTTGGGACCAACAGAAGTTCTACAGCAGAGACAAAACTGGACTAGTAAAAATATTTTTCTTTGAAAGAGGATGATGATACAAGCGATGTACGTCCACTGTGTATTCACACCTGGCCTAGAGTGGATCCTCTCTGAAGTACAGTAAGTGTTACCTACATTCTTTCTAAATGTACAGGGATATGTGTTTCTGCTTATGATCTAGAATGCAGTGCTTCTGTAAACTGTTAAAGCTGCTACGGGTGTAAATGATTTGGGAGAGAGGCTGGATGGAAATTGAGAGTTCTGTGTAAGACTGGACTGCAGAAATACTCAAACCTCAGTGGACCTTTGGAAGCAATTTTGTTTCCAGCCCTGGTTCTGACCCAAGACTTCTGTGTGAAGTTGAGGAAGTCAGTGATCTGTCCTCTGGCTTGTGGACGTGGTGATTAATAAGGCTTGTGATAATATTTACTAAGGCCAATCTTTGTCACTGCTTGTGCAGGGCTTTCCCAAAGTGCAGTCATGTCACGTGCAATTCCTAAAGCTTTTTCCTATGCTTCAGTGAGATTCTTCAAATTCTGCTTAGTATAAACATGTTATAAAGCAGATAAGTTTTGTTTTGCTTCAATCAGCTTTGTATCCCATTCATTAAATACCATCCTGTTCAGAAAACTGTGGGAAGCCGCCTAAGGAGAGGAAGAAGCTGGCAGTATTTTGTGGCTCTGGAATGGACTACTTTGCGAAGAGACCCTACCTTGGTCTCCTGTACAGTGTGTGCTTGTCCAGTAGGAGTGACAGAAGGATAGGAACAGTTGTGAGAATGGCTTTGTTTTGGTATTACAAAGTGAAGTTATGACAGTCAGAGTTTTGCTTCAGTGTGAATTTGCTGCTTTGCCTTACACACTGTAGTGTGGTTTGTATTAAGTGAATCAGAGAGTAGGCAAGGTAGGAGGAAATAGCAATCTAAATATCCTATGTTCCAACCCCATCTTCTGCAGGAAAGGGGTGGAGTGTGAAGAGATAAAGTACGTCATTACTGCAAAGCCAGCTGCGGCTGAGCAAAGCCATGTATGAGAGATGATTAAATCATCAATATTTCAGATCACCACTTTAATAAACAAATTTTAGAAAGTGAGAATGAAAACCTGAGGAAACAATGCTGCAGAGTGAATCAGTGTGTGTTAATGTCCCTGGAGCCGCCAGCGGGCAGGAGAAAAGGTTGTTTGAATTTTAAATTGATTTAAATTCCTTTTGATTTTGCGATCTGTGCCTGTTCTGTGTATATTGTCCCTGGAAAGTGAGCAGAGGATGTTTAAGACTCCCGTATTTTTATGCTTGGCTAATTTTATTGTCCTCCCATATTTTCTAGCTCTAAATGTTGCAAACTTTATTACATTTAAACTGGTTTTAATATAGTAGGTCATAAAAATCCAAGGAACGAGAGGTGGTGTCCACTGCAATGATGTTTTTAGTGCAGGGAGGATGCTTGCAAGTCACTGAAAGGCTTAAACCGAAACTCTAGGATCATCTGCTTAGTGAAGACAGTTCAGAAATAAAAGAAAAAAAATGTCACAGCTGAGAGTGAATTTCACTGTTAAAAAATTCCTCCTTTTCCTTTCATCTGAGGAGCTGGTTTATGCTGTGAGGCATCAGTCCAAATGTGAAAAGAGGAGGGTGGCTCTGTTTCCTTCCTTTTCATAAAAAGGTTCAGCAAGTTATTATATATAGCTACACAGTGTACATTATATACATATATATAGCTATTATAAGGTGAAGCTGAGACCCTTCATAGCTGACTGCTCATTTTTAACCAAGAGCTGTGAATGGACCTGTCTTGATAACTTCTGAGCTTCAAGAGACATATGCAGATACGGGTGCTATTCCTGCAAGCTCTAAGCCATCAGTAAGGATTTTTTGCTTTTGCAAATTGAGCTGAATGATGAAAACCATTGCAAGTGTGTTCACACCTTCCTACCTGGCTGCTTGAAACAGGGACCCTTGCTAGGGGAGGTGTAAGGAACCAATCTCGGTAGTCCAGGGATTCCCTGCCCAGCCCAGGGCTGGGTTACAAATGTAGAGAGGAAGAGCAGGTCTGGGTTTTCTGTTAATGCCAATTATTCTTTCTGCAACTCACAAATCTTGAAAATTATAGTTTCAAACATCTGCTTTCAGGAGGTCAGTTACTCCTGCTGCATTTTAAAGCTAAAATAGCTTGGGAAGATAGGCAGTTACTGGAGGATGGTTCCATGAATGTATTTGACATTTCCTAACTGTTGAGTATTTGGCTTTGAAACTTCCTCCAGAGCATGGTAAGGCTGGTCTCTGTGATCTCCACATGGGTCAGAACTTCATTTAATACCTTTTGACATTAAAACTGTTTGAGAACTGGTGCCTGTGGTATTGTCTGTTAGTTCTGATTTTATCACAGCTTAACAGACAGTAAATGTTCCTGTAAAATATTTATGATGACTTCTCCAAGTGACAACTTCAGTTCCCACGTCACAAACTTGGATCTCTTAGCAGCCACTTCATACGAAGTTCTGCATTCAGCACAGAGAGTCTCAGAGGAAGCAGAGACTGAGAGCGAGCTTTCTTGGAGCCTTTGCCATATTAGAACAGGAACCATTTGTTTTGCTGATCCCAATTATATAAAAATAACCAAACAAAAACCCCCTTCATCTGTCAGAATTATTAAACCAGCGCCTGTTTGTCTAAAGTGTCACAAATGGGGAACAGCTTAAAACATGGTGTGTAACAAGGACAGCATGTTAGAATACTCTGTCTGCTAAACTGAAGCCTCAATATAAAATTTAATGACTTTACCGGCTGCCAGTAATGCCCATGACAAATAAGCTTACATTTTGTTTGTGAAAATGGTTTAATGGTCATAGAACTTGGTCATAGAAGCGCATTAAATAAAATTATTTCAATAGTTGCTTTATTGCATCCATTTAATCACTCTGGGAGCCAATACAGATTTGTTTTGAAGTGTGTAATCAGGTATCCCATCACTCATTTGGCTTTGTCTTCATCTAAACAGATATCTGAATAGCTAAGCTCTTCCTTCTTCTAAACCTGCATTATTTTCCCCACTGCTCCTTGATTTCTACAGCAGAAAAAGAAAAGAAATAAAGAAAATTAGGAAGCCCTGACTGTGTGTGTGTTCCTGTGGAAATTTTGCATTTGAATTCTTGTGTCTTTAACTGTTGATTTGAAGATAATAGGAAGGAAAAGATGCCCAATTTGCTGTTCTTTAAAACCTTGAAATATTTTTGTTCTAAAACCTTGCAACATATTTATTTATTTAAACAATCAGGTTGTGTCTGCTGTATTTATAGAAGCTTCTGTCCGACCAGAAAAATCAGTACATTTATTATGTAACTTGTAAATAGATGAAACTTGGGGTTTTTGCCTGCTTATACCTATTCTTCAGTGTGTTAGTCTGATAGATCACAACTGAATGGAGTTTGAAAGAAATCTGTCCTTACTGCAAGAGGGCCCTACATCTTTTCAAGATTGACATTCTGCCCAGCAGAAAAGCTGATGCTGCATCTTAGGGATGCAAAAATAATCACACACACCCCACACTCCCCCCAGCATTAAAATCAACAAATCTTCTTTCTTTCTTTCTATTTGCTTTCAGTTTTGCTGACATTGCCTTCTTATTAAGGTTCTTCTCTGTAAGTATGAAGGTCAGTAACTTACTATGAAAATTGGTTGTGAAATTATGACAATCCACTTCTAGGAGCCGGTAGTTTAGAGAAATGGTCAAGTATTGTAAGATTTGTGATAACAACAGCCAACTTTTGCTGTTTAGCCTTTTTCCTTTAAATATGATATGGTTTCTTAGAAAAGAACTTTAAACTTTTCGATAGTATCTCAAGCGTTCTTACGTGTGCAAGTGCTGTTAAGGTTTTTAATCTTACATTTGAGGTACTTCTGTAACAGAGGATGGCTGGCTTATGTGGCTTGATAGCTCTATCTCTAAATAGTTCTGTAACTTAGAAAAAAATCCTCTTTTTGGAGAGAGTGTACTTGCAAATGCGGGGACAAAGGAAAGCCAAATCTTCCTTTTCTGCTACTGGATGAGTGTTGAATTTGAAGCAGTGACCTGTCCAGGCAGCTGTGAGGTGTGGTGTGTTCCAGCCCTGCACAGCTGCACCTCTGGCCCATCTCCGTGTGCAACAGTCGGCTCTGCTAAGCAGAAAACTAATGTGGTTTGGATTCACAACTTTCTCCATCTGGGAATCAATCCAGCACTCGGATTCTTACCTTCTTCTCTTCCTAGCGCCCCTAACATTGTCCGCTTGAAAGGAGAAATGAGGCTTGAGTTAAGCCTGGGGGTGTATAAAAGGTACTAAACCGATGTCTCTTGCAGCATGTATTTTGGCAAGATGAGTTAATGTGGTTTACTGCTCCACAGTGGAAGTCACAGATTTCACTTGGGCTCTTTTCATCTGCCTTTTAAAATGTGTTCTCAATTTCACTATTTTTCTCTTTCATTCCTTCCTTTTTGTCCTTTTGTTTTTTTCAGACCTTCATCTGTCCCATACAACTTGAAGGTCTGCAATACCTTACACAATCTCTTTGAAATAGACTGTGTTTCATGTAGAAATTACCAGCAGGGAGACCATTGGATGCCATGTAGCATTCATTTCTCTGCTGCACTGGGTAATGATTTCCTGGTTCCAGGAGCAGGAGATTAAAATTCTGGTGAGAGGATTTGCCCCCTTCCTCACTCAGCAAGGCCCCTGTGCAAGGGCTCAATCACTTCCTCGGCAGCAGCAGCAGGAGCAGAGGTAATGTCATACTGTGGTCATTCAATCAGAGGTAGAAATGCTTTAATCTCTTCTATTCTGTCTGATAAATGCTTTCTTTTTTGTTCTGAATTCAAATCTCTAGTGCTCCTATTGTTACAGGGATGGAGGGAGAAGAGAGATCATCCTGTCCAGTTAAGTGTTCGGTGATGATGCCTTTCTTTATTCCCAGAGGTACTGTGTGATTTAGTTAGTTAGAAAGACACAATTGTGGGAAGAAGGGCAGAAAAAGCATAGGAAAGAAGGTGGGACTCTCTGGTAAATGCCACCACAGTTTGTAATATTCCTAAGACAAGGACAGCTTGTATGGCGAGTGACTTTTATTTGTGAAAGCACCGTGGAGATCACAGCAGCTTCTGCTTCAGAGTGTGCTCTTTGCTCTGAGTAGTCGGGATGCTCCACGTTAATTTGGCAGGTGAACTTCTGACCTCTACAGCCACCGCTTTTGTTGCATGAGCCATGGGGAAGTGATGCCGTGGTCGTGCCTGATGCCAAGCAGGGTTGGAGGGTTGGGGTGGCTCCCTAAGGCATCTGGGATTTTGACCCGTGTGTTCCTCTTCATTGCAGCAGTTGTGCAAAAATGTGATGGATGAGTATCGACTTTGCTGCTTTATTTTGCTCCCTTTGCTATATTGACATGAGTTAATAGGGCAGAAGCAGAAGACAGACTCGGTACAAAGTGGAAAGAGATTTTATGTCAATAGGGATTGTAAGATAAGAAATACAGCATTAAGGGTGAACACAGGAGAGTTAATAGCTAACCAAGCCACTCTGTGCCTACAGGAGAAAGACAGTGACCCAGAGCCTGAAACTCTTTTCTGATGGACGTAGGTTTTCTTGTTTTGTATGATACTAGTAATTGGATTTTTTTTTTTCTCGGTGCTGTCAAATAGGTGAAATATGGGTTGTTGTCTTTTATAATGCTGCTATAATGTTTCGTAATGTTGGCTTTATGAGTTTTTGCTTGATTAGTTGATCACACTATTAAAGGAGAGTGCTTCCATTTTTAATAATTGTACTAGGTCCATATGCTCCCTTGATTTGGCCATATTAAAAGTGGAAATGAGCGTGTTAAGTGAAATTTAAGCTTGAAGGTGATTGGAAGTGGAGGGCAGAACAAATTCTGATTGATAATAATAGTTCACCCAGACTCAAAAGGATGTAGATCATTTAAGCTGCTTAATAAATGGAGTGTGTATTCAAGAAATTTAAACCAGTTTTTAGCGAGTAAGGAGCCCACTGAAAATCTACACTGGCTGTATACCCAGATGAAGAAAAACCATTTTAGGAGTTCTTGTGTTTGGTGGTTCAAAAATAAAAAAATTCTGATACGTAGCAGTAGTTTGGAAAAAAAAAAAACCTTATTGGAATCAGGAAACGATTTGAATATCTTAAAATAAGTGATGTACTGCTGCAGTACAGTGCATTGTTGGATCCTTACAGTGTCACTGAGTTACAGAAAAGAGACTGCTGGGGGCAAGAAGCAGCCCTGGATAACAAATTGCAGCAGGTATTCGGAAACTAGCTAAATATGTGTTCACTGGAAGATGAAAGGAGACTCTTAGTATCTCTTATAATTATGAAAGAGAGGAGTTGTGCTTCTGGCAAAGTTATTTAGGTGGGTTGACAATTGAAAAATGAGTAGTTTAGTTAAATAATGGAAAGATAGAAATGAATGAGAGTTTGTAGACCAAGTTAAGAGTGTGCGGGGATGTGTGCTATTGCTATAAAACTGTAAGGGGTAAGGAAAAGGCTATTTTCTTGGCAAAGTTTGGAATTAGCCTTTTGTTTTGAGAGCTATCCTTTTTAATGAGATGGATGTTCTGTAATTTTCAGCTGATTAGTATTTGTGGCATTTTAATGTTGATTGAAAATGGGCATCTGCATATATTTCTAAATGGGCCCTGACTACTTTGGCTCATAAAGCTTTCCTGGTTTTGCACTGGACTCGGGTAGAACTAGAAGAAGGAAGAGCATAATTCAGTGCACTGCAGGCCCATATTGTTAAACTAATGCTATAGACACTTCGTGATGTAAACTGAAGAGATCCCTAGAGATAACCTTTGTGATCTTAGGCGAAGGGAAACTTTTCTCTCTTCCTGCTTCAAATATCTTTTTTTTACCTTTGGGCTAAAATCTTCATAGCTAAACATGCAATAAATGTATTCCTGCCTGGTTTTTCTGGAAACATGAAATCCATTGGTGAAGGACATAGTTACACAGGCGAGGATCTTGGTGAGGCTACATCTGACACTGAATTTCAAATGAGATCCCAGCAAGCTGAGCTGAAGGCTTTCCTGGCAGGTACATACATTTTTCAGTTGCCTTTTGTCTTTGGAAAACTTTTATTGCTGCTAGAGAAACAACGTGGGGGGGGGGAGAGTAGAGAATTTCTCCAGATGTTAAATGTTTTGAAGAAAGCACGGAAGTCCCCTCAGACAGCAGTTCCATCGTCTGTGTCACTTGCTTCTCCAGTAATTCATATATCTGATTCTATTATTAGTTGAGAAATAAAAATGATAAACAAATGTAAATGAAGAAAATGGTGAATGTGTTGTTCATTTGCTAATTAGATTTTTCTAGAGCTCTCTGATCCAGGATAACTGCAGATCAAAGCTTCAGTAGAGTCAACCACAAGATGGCAAGCTAAATATCCCAACTCCTAAACCCCTCGGTGTGGATTCTTTTCCACAGTTGGTGTGAATTCTCTTTCATGCTTTCTGGAGACAGCTTAATGGGGTTTTTTTGTTTGTCTGACATATTTTTGATATATTGCTATAGTTTGGAAAGCCACTGTGAAATCTTTTTCCTGAAATTCCTTTTGTCTTCAAATACTAACATATTTTGGTTTGCCCTACGTTAGCTCTTCATCCAGATATTAATTATTGCTACCCTATTAAGCAGTCCTTTTCTAGGTACCCCTAGTATACAAATAATACAAATTATGTGAAGTTCTGTATTTTAAGTTCTTTACAGTTCACATGTGGTCTGGTAATCTCAAATACAATTTTTTTTTATGCATGTAATAACTGGAAGGGAACGAGCTTTTCTTGTTATTATTACTGTCCTTAACTCCAAGTTCTTCCCAAGTAATAAATGACTGATCAAGAACGTGTACTGCGTGGTTAAAATTAAACCTAAACTGCTTCAGTTACTCTGATATTCAACAAGACAAAACACTTTTTAGAATGTTGAAGGGAAAAGGGTCACAGTAATTTAAGGGTAGAGTGCAGCAGGAAGCAATCTTACTGGTGTGTCTTCACTATGGCGCTATCACACAGATCCGGTGTAGCTTTGGACTGTCGCTTGGTTTTGCCTTGCACCACGTTGAGGTGGGACACTGGGCTGCACAGTGCTACCGTATGGCTGGGGAGCTCGAGGTGGTGCTGGGAAGAGATGCTTTGTAGGGACAGCACTTCCACAGAAATCTGGCTACTGGCTGCCTCATTGGACTAGCAAAGTGATGTGCTGTGATGTGGATGTTGCGTGGTTTTGTTGTAATGGTTCAAATTCATTTTTACAGTTCTTATCAAAAAGAATATTTTGATCGCTTGACAAGAAATGACTCACTAAAACATGACAGCACACTGAAGATAAATCATAGAAATGCAACATAGGACCATGTAAAATAAAATAAAAAAAAAAGAATAAACATGTGGTTTATTGCAAAGCCTGGGTATCCCTACAGGCTGTCATCTGGTGATGCTCAGAAATACAGCACATGTATCTGCTTCTGTAAAACCTTTAAACGTTGAAAAAAACCAACCTTTTCAAATTTCTTTGAAAATACTGTGTTTTTATCTGTTTACTGTTAGGCAGAGCAGAAGAATGTCAGTCAGTAGGGAAAATGTTTCCTTCCTATCCATTCTTGGCAAAAGTCTTAAGCGATGAATTTTGCTCTAAATGAAGAACAGGCTTTTATTAGAGCCGCAGCATATTCCAAGCAAGTTCCTCACAACAGCAAGACTCGTACTTGGGCTAGTATTTGTAAGATTAAGCACCGCTCTTGTTCCTCTTGGCATAAACTGACACTTGATTTCTCTGGGCTGGGGATCACACCGGAGGTGTACACGTGCTCCATCTGCTGAGACTTCTTCACACCCAACCTGGAAGTCCTAGGGGAAATGTTGCTCTTTTCACGCAGCCTGTCTGGCTCAGTTAACATAATTCCAGTTCTGCAGTGAAGCCTCGGCAAGCTGTCAGCTGGTACTGGGTTCAAACATCCATAATTCTCCCAACATCCGTGGTCACCTCTTGGAGATAGAGGTTCGGGGGAAGTACCGGTTGCTGTGGCAATTTTTGTCATCCCTAAAAGAGCAGATGTGCAGTAGAAAACTCCAGCCTGCTGTTACAAGTAAGGGACATCACAATTAAACTGGCTGTAGAAAGTCTGTGGGCAGATGGAGGCTGTTCTGGCTGGAGGTCAGGTCATGTTGGGGCCAACAGAAATGGTGAATTCAAAATCAAGGATTAAGAGGTTGGTCTGGAGTTTCCATGGACAGACACTTTTCAGATGTGTTGTGAATATGAGTATTACAAATAGTACTTTTGTTTCTAGATTCACATCTAACTGTGATTATCAACCAATCTGTACCTTGTCATGTAACATTTGGTAGAGTCAGCGTAGGTGGAAGAAGCTATTTCTTTAAAAAAATACAAGAACAGTAATTTCTGTTCAAGTCTGTGACCATGTCCAAAGAGATGTTTTTCATCTAAAATACCTTCTCAGGACAGATTACTGTGATCAGACTTCTTTTCAGGGTTGCCATCAGTTTTTGGGAGTAAGCAAGTTCAAACAGAGGAGGCCTTGGAAGACTGACAGAATGACAGGGGTTGGAAGGGACCTCTGGAAATCATCTAGTCCAACCCTCTTCTCATAGCTGCTAAATAATCATAATCCATTGACTGGGACTACATAATTAGATGATTTGTAGGTCTCATTGTCAAATAAAGCAGAAAGTGATGTTCTGCTGTTAGGTACCCTGACTGTTAAGATGTTAACCATGGTGGAATTTGAATTGGGCATTTAACTGTGAAAAGCTTTTCTATCCTTTTGTTAATTTACCTGAATTACCCATTCATCAGTGTCTTTCATGGGAAGACATGGTGCGTGCTCATTCTCCTGGGCTGTCCCCACCTGCTTTTAAAATCTCATGCTGAGATTTGGTATCTTTGTTTCCAGGTTCAATAGGAGATCAAACTTTTGTTAAATCTGAGACTTGGGTTTGTGGATGATGGAGGTTTGTACCTTTGTTTAAAATAGATGGCCAGACTTTCTGTACTAGGCTCTGGTTTTAAAACCACTTTTGCAAACAGCTGCAGAGGTGTTGAGGAATTTGCATTGAGTGGACTGTGTTGTTGCAGGATTATTATTTTTTTTTTGTAGGCTGTCAGACCAGCTTCTTTAAGAGCAGAAGAAAATACTGTTTTTTGGTTTCTTATGGCTTTGAAGTTTGTGGTGTTCATTGATCTGTGGCCTTCTCCCCTCTCAGCCTCAGCTAGCTTGGGCAAACTGGAGAGAGGGGCAGGTCTTTTAAAGCCAAGTAGTTTTGTGCAAACCAACAAAGGCAGGAGACAAGTATACTGCTTTCACTCAAGCAAAACGACAGCTGGCTTGCCCTGTTTAGTTTGCACATACCCTTCTCCTTGCCAGTGACATTCACTAGCCCACAGGTTCATCAGTAGTAGAGAATTTGGAGAGAACGTGTGGGGAGATGAGAGAGGAAGAAGTGTGGGCAACATAGGGCTGGTGAGGTTGATGTGGGAGATGTTTGATTTATTATCTTACGGGAAGAACTAGTAAATGTACAACAAAAATCCCAGGAAAATTGGGCTTTACTAGTTAGGTGTGGTTTTGTGGACTCCAAAAGTATCTGGTGGTGTGTGTGTGTGTGCATGAGATAATTTCACATGAGCAGAGAAGGCTGCCTGTGAGGTGACTTGCTTAATAATAGCTGTTTAAAGAGAGTTGTATTTTTCTCCTGACACGCATTTTGTGACTGAGCAGGTTAAGGCCATAATTGATTTTCTTAAACCCTCTTCTTCCTAATGACTGTGCAGCTAAAGAGAGACATTTTGTTGTGGAGAATTTCATTTTGTGTTTTCCAAAGTTGAATCCATTGATTTTTCTGAGGATTAACAGGCTTGGTGGTGTGCTAATTATAAAGAACTTGGTGGCAGAAAATTGCGAAAGAGAGACTATTGGAGTGGGTGGACTCAAATGTACTCTGTATTTTTGAACTGAATCTCTTTGGCTTTAACTTGTATCTTAAATGCTGAGTTCCTTTCTCTTTGGCTCTAAATTGCTGTTCAGCTGTGGACCAAAATGTCTGCACAGCTTCCTTCACCGCATCTAGGTTGCGGTCACAGTAGGAAATGCAGACATTCTCTTTCTGTTCCAAGCAAGAGCATTAGAAATGTCAAGAAGGGCCCGATACGTGGACAGAATTGAGAGGGAGAAAATTCAGGTATTGAGGAACAAAGGATTTGATCCTTCCCGCATACTTAGGATTGGGATTGAATGGGTTTGATTTCAATTTGATAATTAAATTCTTGTGCTGCTTCTCTCACCTGAACATACTTACCTATAATTTCTGGTAAATACTTCCTCTTTCCTGGTATTCTTCCCTCCTCCCCTTTTGCATCTCTTGTGCTTGTCTTACTTCTCTGGGGCAATTGAGTTTCTGTTTTCCTCTCTGTTGGTGTCAGCACTGCCTCTGCCATCGGGATCCACCTGCTTCATGTGGCAAAAAGGAACACTAAAGTGACTAGAGATTAGAGCTGAGCTAAGTGCCAGCAACCAAAAATAACCTCCAGTTTTAACTGTTGACTTTTAAAAATCAGCATCTTTCCTTAAAAGTGCTGAATGCTACAAAGTCTTACAATAACATGTATGACTTTGTTAGATGTCAAATACAATTTTGCCGTTTAAAAAAGGAAAAGGTTACAGAAGTCTTGCACTAACTCGTAAAACACGTGCTTACCTGTTAGAGATTGAAATGTTACTTTTGAAGTTAACTTTTACTGTTCTACAGAGGGGGGAGAAACACTAATATACAAAATATAACAAAGCCATGAAAATGTTGTTCTATTTATTCTGTAAGAAAAAAACTTCTGGAGGAGGCTACATAGAATTATGTCTATTAATCATTTCCACCCAGAATAGTAATTTATGAAATGTAATAAAAAATAAAATTAGATTGGTCCTCTCCACAATAAGTTGTATTTCTTGTAGAGGTGCCTGGGGCAAATTCAAAATCCTTGGGAGCCAGTAAGCAAGATATCATCTGTGCAGATGGATCCTTTATTTACTGGAAGATGCCTGGGTCTCTGTGTGCAGACCTTTCTCACTTAGACTTAACAAGAGAGGTTTTACAATTAAACTGACTTTTTTTTTTTGAAAATGGATTTATGAAACCATTTTTTATGTGAAAATGTTATACTGTTCAGTCACTGCAGTAGGCGTGCTGTAAGACTGACATTCAAACAGTGCTCCCACTAGTGAATTGGATTTTCTTTGCCCTCATCGAAGCATTCACATGTAATTTGCTTCAGGAAGGTGGGAGTGTCATGAGTGTGTGTTTTGCTCAAGCTGTTTAACCAACGTAGCTGAGCATTTGCTTGTTCCTCCTCAAAGCTGATGGTGCCTCGGTGTTGCAGTTGTGCTTTGTGCCAAAGAGCCATGAAAGATGATGAAAATGAAAGGTTTCTGGTTTTCTGCATGAGAGCTTGCTGAAATGATGCTGGGTACATCATATGTCTTGGCAGATTTGTATCAGCCTTAATGATCACCCTTAGCTTTCACTGGAAAAATACTTGGTCCAACAAAATGAAGCAGGGCCCTGTACATCATCCACTTGTGTGCGCCCTCCCCTCTGGACTTCAGCTTGTTTTCCTTGAATCTGTGTTACATGTCTAAAGGCATTAAACTTCATCCCTGGGGTAGCTAAGTTACTGTTTGGCTCATTATTATCATGAGTCCATCAGAGACAAGAGGGTTCTCATTGTTTTAGTTACTTAACAAAAACACAAAGTGGTTATTATCTTAATTAGTTTGGAATGTAATTTAAGTCAAGGTTTAACAAGTGGGTATAAAAACAGGTGGTAGGAGAAAACCAGGAATGATGATAAGCCTTGCTCAGTAGACTTTAGTAAGTACACCTAGATGGTTTTAGTTGTTTAACTGTTTTGAGTGTTGAAATCCCTTATCTGACAGTTTTAGTAGGATTGAATAAGCTGAGTTTAGAGCTTTGACCAAGCAATACCCATTTGGTTTTCATTTTGCATCTCAGAATGATACAGTTCTTAATAAAGCAGTCAGTAAGCATTGACGTAATTATTGTATTGGTATCTGTTTCCTGTAGGTTGAGAGGGTGATGGATAATAGTAGAAGCAGTGGCTAAATTCAGATGCAGTCATTCTCTGGGGAGTTGTTGCTTTCTGTCTTTTGCTTTGTAATAGAGTTTTTCTTATGCTGGTGTCTTGAGCTGAGTTTGTCTGCACCTATTCTGAGCTCAAGGCTCAACTCCCGAGAGATTGAATTTTCCTAATCCTGTATAGTTAATTCAGGTTATTTTTATTCCTTTTTAATCTTTCATAAGACTGAAGAAATCCAGAACTGATATCTTGCCAATTGATTCTAAAGGTGGCTTATGATAAAAAGAACAATTTGATATTTCTCCTTTCTTTTCCCTTCAAAGATTCTACCTTTCCTTGCAGGTTATGCAGGTCTTGTACAAAATAAAGCCTCTGGTTTTGGATAATAACAATCCAGGAGCTATGTACTTAGTGGCTTTGTGTATTCCCTAGATGTTTACAGTAGCTGAGCTGCAACAGAAGGTGGCATTTAGCAGAGCAAGTCCAGTGTAAATTGGATCAGTGCATTGCAGAAATGAAGTTGGTGGAATCGGATGTAAACATCATTCTCTCTTCATAACAATTAAAAAATGTATTTTTTTTCTGAAGGTCCAGATTGCAAAGATGCTTAAATACCTTAGGTTAGGTCTCCAGGTCATCAGTTATCTAGTACTCGGAACAGATTGGTGCTAGTTAACTTTTCTGGAGTGATGATGTAGTTTTAATCAAACCTTTCAGATGTAAGATGCACAACATTGCTATGTCTGTGTCCCTCATGCCTTTCAGTAATGTTTGTTTAGATCAGGTTTCTTGTTTGTGTGCATTGCTGGCATATTGTTGCTACACAAAGATGTTAGGTTTACCTTCATTTTTTGCTTTTAATAGTGTGTAACTGCTACAATTGGCTGTTCAGTTCTCTGCTGTAATACCGCGCACTGAGGAAAACTTAGAGTGTTGTCTAGTTGAGTTTCATTTAGTTATTTATTCCAAGATTGTAAACAGCTTTGGTTCCTGTGTGGGAGCAGAGCGAGTCGCTTGATTTGTTACTTGCAGGGACACAGAACCAGAGGGATCTATCGATTCCCTGCAGCTTGCTGATCCCAGTCTGTAATATACTGAATTGCTCTTCAACAGACTTCACTTTATATAATCTAACCTTAGAAAGAATGTTCTGAGTTTTCAGCAGTATGCAAGATGTGCACATTATGGCAAACATCGCTAGTTTTAACTACTTCAGAGATGAAGCAGGTACTAAAGCTGTGGACGTCTCTACATCGTCCATTTGTCCATCTGATATTCCTGTCTTTAGATTCCAGATGCTTCCTTCACACTGGCCTTCCCAACCTGAATGGCACAATTTCTCCTGCTCTGACGTCTGAACAGGCAGCTGTTTGTGGCTTTTTGGGGTGTGTGTGTGCACGTCTGCTACAGATTGACAAAGTCCCAGATTTGCAGTCTTCATTTTGTCCAGTGTTGGTGATATTTGGAATTATCTCTTTCTTCTGGTCTTTATGAAGATTTAAAGTACCTCATATGGAAACTCATTAGGTGGAATTTGTGTAAGCACTAATTGTACTTTGATCGTAATTTTCCCAGAGATAGGATTTTGCTTAATAATGACCTGGAAAGACTGTAACCAAACATCTCTGCGTGTGCTTTGTGCTCCACCTTGTGAAAGGTACATAAATAAGTTCTAAAGAATGGTAACCTCTCTGCTACTTGACTGGCAGCCCTCACCCTCCACTATACCCTAATTTCAAAAGAATGTTTCTGGGTTTAGTGAGGAATTGTAAGGGCTGAAGGAGTACTGACTGTTTACCAAAACAAAGAGCGTGTGTGTCTGCTTTGTGCCAGGGTGAAGTCATTAACACAATATTTGGTAGTTTAAAATGTATGATAATCTTGTTGTAGTGACTCAACATAGTCCTCTGATAATTTTAAAATGTTTTTAACACATGGCTGTTGAGAGGCACTGTTATAAAAACTTGTCTGTTTGTTCAGTGCCTTGTGTTGTCAACTGAGTTGCCGCGGTTCCCTTGCTGCCCCACCTCTGGCATGGTGACATCTTAAACTATTTCTGCAGTGGCTTCATGGCCATAGCCTCCGTTTCTCTCATGCCATGTTGTTTCACTCCTTGCTGGTCTTCAGGCCCTTCATGGTAGCAAAGATCTGCTTCTAAGGTGCATTTAAAAAGTGGAAAAAAAAAAAAAATTGCACAGTTTTTTCAACTGTCTTGAAAACTGCTTTTGTCAACTGGGTTTTCTTTCTTACAGCATTCACCTGGAATTATTTTCCATTTTCATGTCACCTTTAGCCAAGTACAGAGTAGACTGTTGTGATTGATTTGGACTATGGGCTGGTGCTGCTTTCTCCTGCCCCCAGGTACAATGTGACCTAGGGGTGTACTATCATATTTTTGATTGTATAAATACTCTGTGCTGGTACTAGTTGATGGAAAGAATATTTTGTTAGATGAAATTTCAACTTTTTATCTGCCAAACTCAATCTAGCCTCGAGCATTATGGATAAAGTAGTTTGGAAAACAGGAAGATCTGTGCTTCTACCCCCCTGGTTTTCTTCTCTCTCTCTGAAAGGTTCCTGCTGAGGTTGGTAGAAGGGCATTCTAACAATAGGCTATTCTGTAGGACGTGAATTTGTGTTATGCTATCTATATTTTAGTAGAGAAAGATAGAACTGAATAGTCATAGGACTAAAATGCATTGTAGAAAGATCCATTAGTTAGAAATAGCCTTTGAAGCGTAGAGCATCTGCCATAGAGGCTGTGGTAGAAGCCGGTGAATGGCTGCAACTTCTCATCCTTTTATTTTTGTGTGGAAATGCAATGATTTGGAAACATCTGATTTCTTTTACCTGAAAAATTGACAATTTCCACCAGCATCCTGACCCCCCAGGATGTGCTGTGAGCCCTTCCCAATGCTTCCCGCTTGAGAGGCAGTCCTCCAGGAGGAGAATTTCTGAGCAATAAATGAATTTGCTAATGAGCTTTCCTCCCAAAACAGCGAGGAGATGCCAAGTGACATGTTGGGAAGTGCCAAGCAGGAGGGAAATGGCTCTTCTGTGCCGAGCGTCATAAACAGGATGTGGTTTGTTTACAGCCCTTGCTTGATCTCTATAGTCCCCCTGTCAGGGCTGCGCACGGATGAGACTCCCGCAACGGCCCGGAGAAATACGAGGTTTCTGAGCCAATATCAAATATTGTGTCAGAGGAGAAACTGGCCTCGGGCAAAGGAGCAAACAAAATTAAGCAGTGGATCTTGGATTCTTCTGTGCTTTTCTGGGGTATTTATCATTCTGACTGCGCAGCTGCGCTGCAGTTGACTGCAGAGTAGAGGGAATTTAATAAACTGTGGGGATAACTGTTGGGTGACTAATTTTAAGAGAAGATGTGTTGAAAAGCCTTTGTAGTGAGATAGTTTTGGAATAGTGACAACACTCTGTTAAGAGGTACATTAGAAGAAAACAGTCTTGCAAGTTGTAAAAAGAATAAAATAGAGTAGTTAGTTGAAAGGGGCTATCCTTAAAGGGATCATCCAGTCCAACTGCCAGGTAAACTTTTTTTTTTTCCCTATTACTCCAAAAAATCCAAATAAAATCCTTGGCATTGGTTGGACAAATTCTTTGCACTAAGCTGAGGGGATTCTGCTGACCATCTGAAACCTCTGGTACATGTGCTGCCCAACTCTAGCATAGAGTTAGTGTCACAAAGTGTCACCAGAGCTGTGTGAAGAAAAGGAAAGGACCTTTACTCTTGTCATTGGTACCCTTGATGTTCATGATGATGACTGAACTCTCAGGTACTGTGAAATGCTCTGTATACAGTAACATGGTGATGATCTGCTGCTGTTATAAGTAGAAATTCCCCTTGGAGTAATAGAGTACACCTGAAGTTCACTGGGTGTTGGTACAGCACGTGCTTCTGTAGGAAAGACACCGTGAACAATCTAATTAGGCCAAGTTTTATTCTCTTAGGCTTTACTGCCAATAAAAGTTCCTCGCTAGAAAAATAAAATCGAGCTGTAGCCTCGAGTAATGTGATTTGCATTACAGCAGATTGCCAACATAAGGTAAATTTTTAAGTACCGAAGTAATTTAAAGACTGAAGTTTTACAGAAATTGTGTTAAACATTTTGGGACTATCTCGTAGTTTTCTAAGGCAAGGTTCTGATGACTGGGAGTTGGTCTTTTGTTTGTCTACATATATGGATCTCTGCCTGTTTGTGCTCTTATACAACATGAATAGTTCAGTGCTTGTAAATAAAGGGAATAGGGTTGAGCTGGAAATTCACGAGTTTCTTTGATAGTCATGTATTTTAGTTGTTGAGATGTAAAAAAAGAAAGAAAATAAATGAAGTTGAAGTAACAGTTTGCTCCATTCTGGGAGCTTGCATGTTCACTCGGTTATCTGCTCCTCTCAAATTTTTCACTGCACTTTAAAATCAGTTTCTCCGTTCCTTGTCACTACATTACCAGCTCAAGTTTATCTGAAGGGCTCAGGGACACGTAGGCTGTGTTGTCTTTTTTTGGGTTGCAAAGACCACTGACGTTCCCTACAAGCAGCTTAGTGTTTCCGACAGTCTTCTGCTGCTTTTCCTGCTGTTGGGAACGCAGTAGTATTGGGAGGCTTCTGTCTGCCGCCCGTGAGGCTGACAACTGAAGAGGCTAATTGGGATAAGGTGCAGGGAGGAAGAGAAATTATCAAAACTCCGACAATACCTTAAGTTCCTTTGTTTGGTGTATGGGTTGTGTTGTGGAGTGATGTTGTTTGTGTACCATTTCTCATTTTGAAATCAAGAAACAACTTGTTTTCAGAATAGGAATAATTATTCACAGAGTGTTTAACTAAACTCCCAGTGGCTGCAGACCTTTTAAAGGATTTGTGGAGGGATCCAGTGGTGTGGCCTGACTTGCTGTGCCTGCTTGGACTGAGGGAATGAGAACTGATGACTGTAGGCTGACAGACATCGGTATCCTTTTTCTTTTCAAGTCTCCTGCTTGTTATTGAGGAAAATAGGATGAGGAGTCTCTGCTCGTATAATTTGTAGACTCAAAAATCAAACGTCATTTACAAACTGAGGCGACAGTGCAGGACTGATGAATATTTCAGGAAGCAAAGGTATGATGAGTATTAACAGACACAGAGGATTTATA
This sequence comes from Ceryle rudis, assembly GCA_033439905.1. Lineage (NCBI taxonomy): Eukaryota > Metazoa > Chordata > Aves > Coraciiformes > Cerylidae > Ceryle > Ceryle rudis. Next base: position 70,565 of record JAAGNO010026451.1, read on the forward strand.
ATATAAACTGAAAGAGTGATTGTAGCAAGGCTGCACTTCCTCATCCCACAAGAACAAATAGGTACTGTATTTAACCCTTAAATCTGCAAGTTTGAAAGTATTTGTGTTTCCCATTTGACCTTGCTGTTGTGCCTTCCCCCCCTCATCTGGAGGGGAAAAAAAGGTGATTTGGTAAGAGAAGAGTTGCTACAAAATAAAACCCTACAAAAGTGAGACCATCAGCTCAGCATGAAGAAATCCTTCTTTACACAAACGCCGTTTAGCCGTAAGAAATACGGCGCTCGCCTCTTTGTACAGAAATATATGGGTTTGCAATCTGTGGAGGGGAATATGAATCCAGTTGTTTATATTATGATTATTATGTCAGTTTGGTTATAGACTGTCAAAGGGGAACGGCCAAGCTGAGGAACGGGTGTGTGCTGTGCTGGGAATTCCTGCTTAGTACTTTGTCCCAGGCAAAAGGAGGGTGACAGAAATGGACTAATGAAAAAAAGAGAAAAAACTGAAGGGAATAAGAAATGTTTTCCTAGTAGCACCCAGGAAGTCAGAACTCGATGATGTTTCTTGAAATCTCTTTTCTAGCACAGTAAAATTTTCAAGTGTATCTTTGTTATTTAATTTTTAAGAAGCTGTATTTATAACATGCACAGCATAAAAGACCCAGCTGCTCAGAGAGTGTCAGAGATTCAGGAACTATTGTGTCATCAATATGTTCTGTAAATAAGTTTCATTGACTTATTAATAAACTATATGTGGGAGAATGTGGGAGGTGTGTCTCTGAAATAAAAATGCACTCTACGGCAGCTCCTCAGAGCCTTGTGTGGGAACCCTCAAAAACTCTGAGGGTGGAACAGGTTGCCCAGAGAGGTGGTTGACGCCCCATCTCTGGAAACCTTCCAGGCCAGCAACCTGGTCTAGTTGCAGATGTCCCTGCTCATGGCAGGGGTGTTGGACTAGATGACCTTTAAAGGTTCCTTCCAACCCAAACCAGTCTATGTATGATTCTATGTGCTGTGGTCCTGTATCTGTCTGTACGCGGTCCTGCTGACATGTCGATGTGCCCTGTCCGGTTGACTGTGTGTTTTATCAGCGGTGCACTGGGGATCTGACATTTCTTACAAGTATCAATATTCCCTACATGTGCTACACGCATTCCTTGAGTTGTTTGTCCGTCTGTCATGAGTCTCTGGGAGTGGGCTGATGTGGGTAAACAGCTTAGTCTGTCTGTTGCAATTTCCCAAAGTGCTGTTTCAGACACAGGCTGTGAACTGGAGGCATTGTTGCAGTTGTGGCATCTTGCTTTTCAGTCTTCTTTCTTTGGAGCTTGTGCTTTCTTCCCGTTGTCTGTTTTGATACGTGAAGGTACAACAGCCCATGTGAAAAATGGGCACTCTGTGGGAGGTGTCTGCTGCTGTCAGGAGAGCTCATTCGGCCCAAGCTCTGTTGTGGGAGATGTGGGATGATGTAGGATTTGTCTGGGCAGATTTAACGTCTCCCAAGGGGCTACTTACATAGGGATGGGGACCGCGGAGGTACAGACTTCACTTGTACTTCCTGAAATGAACCTAGTTGCAGTTCCTCCAAGCTCTAAGGCACTGCATCCCTAAAGTGAAGAAATCAGGCAAAGATGCCAGGAGGCCTATATGGATGAACAACAAACTTCTGGACAAAATCAAACACAAAAGAAGAATCCACAAAAGGTGGAAACAAGGACAGGTAACCTGGGATGACTACAAGGAGATTGTTTATGAAACCAGAAACCAGGTTACAAAAGCTAAAGCCCTGATGGAGTCAAATCTGGCCAGGGACATTAAAAATATCAGAAAAGGATTCTACTGGTATGTCAGAGGAAAAAAAGAAAAACGAGAGAATGTGGGGCCTCTCCAGAGGGATGCAGGTGACCTGGTTACTGAGGATCTGGAGAAGGCTGAAATAATCACTTTTTTGCTTCAGTCTTCATTGGTAACCACTTGAGCCACACCACCCAAGTCACAGAGGGCATTGGCTGGGTCTGGGAGAGTGAAGAATCACCCAGGGTAGAGCAAATCAGGTCTGGGAACACCTGGAGAAACCCGAAGGTGCAGAAGTCCATGGGACTTGATGAGATACATCTACGGGGTCCTGAGGGAACTGGCAGCTGAAGTTGCTAGGCCACTAGCCATCATATTTAAGAAGTAATGGCAGTCTGGCCAAGTTTCTGCAGGTTGGAAAAGGGGAGACACCACCCCCATTTTTCAAAAGGGAAGCATAAGAGACCCAGGGAACTACAGATCAGTCAGCCTCACCTCTGTGACAGGTAAAATCACAGAGCAGATCCTCCTGGTATCTGTACTAAGGCACATGAAAAATAATGAGGTTGAACAGTGACAGCCAACATGGCTTCTCTAAAGGCAAATTGTGCCTGACTAATTTGGTGGCCCCTTGCGACAGAGTTACAGCTCTGGTTGATAGGGGAAGAACAACTGACGTAATCTTCCTTGACTTGTGCAAAGCATTTGACACTGTCCAACATGACCATTTTCTCTAAGATGGATAGACATGGACTTGATGGATGGACCACCCGGTGGATAAGGAACTGGCTAGAAGGTCGCAGTCAAAGAGCTGTGATCAATGGCTTGATGTCCAGGTGGAGACCAGTGACAAGTGTAGTTCCTCAGGGATCTGTTCTGGGTCCAGTGCTGTTCAACATCTTTGACAGTGACATGGACGATGGCACTGAGTGCACCCTCAGCAAGTTTGCCGGTGACACCAAGTTGTGTGGTGCGGTGGACTCGCTTGAGGGAAGGGATGCCACCCAGAGGGACCTTGACAGGCTTGAGAAATGGGCCAGTGCAAACTGCATGAGGTTCAACAAGTTGAAGTACAAGGTCCTGCATCTGGGCTGGGCCAATGACAGGCACAATTACATACTGGGTGCGGAGTGGGGTGAGAGTAGCCCTGAAGAGAAGGACTTGGGGGTGTTGATTGAAGAGAGGCTCAACATGAGCTGGCAGTGCGCTCATGAAGCTCAGACCAACTGTATCCTAGGATGCATCAAGACCAGTGTGGTTAGCAGATCAAACAGGTGGTTCTTCCCCTTTATTCTGCTTTTGTGAGACCCCATCTCGAATACTGTGTCCAGTTCTGGTGTCCCCACCATAAGAGGGATGTAGATCTGTTGGAGTGAGTCCAAAGGAGGGACACAAAGACGATCCAGGGGCTGGAACAGCTCTGCTATGAGGACAGGCTGAGGGAGCTGGGATTATTCAGCCTGGAGAAGAGTAGACTTCGGGGGGAGCCTTATAACTGCCTTCCAATACCTGTAGGGGTCCTACAGGAAGGCTGGAGAGGGACTTTTCACAAGAGTGCCCAGCAACAGGATGAGATGAAATGGTTATAAACAAAGGGAAAATAGGGTTAGATTGGATCTTAGGAAAAAACTCTTCAAGTAGGAGGGTGGTGAGACTCTGCAGTAGATCTCCCAGAGGGGTTGTGGATGCCCCCTTCCTGGAGGTGTTCAAGGCCAGGCTGAATGAGGCCTTAAGCAACCTGGTCTAGTTGAGAGATGTGAGAAGCGAGGACATTCCTTCCTGGTGCTTCTGTTGAATTACCTGGAAAAGAGCCAGGCAGAAAGCCAGGGGCTGGTGTAACAGCTGGGCTAGACGTGTGCAGTTTTTCACATGAGAATGTGAGTATCGAAGCTTGTCACATTTTCTGTTTCTACAGTATTTCCAGTTTGGGTTTTGTGTTGTTAATGTTCTGTTAGATTGTGCTTTTTGCGTGGTTTGACGCTGATAAGTTGGGGATTTTTTTTTTTTTTTTGGTGTATGTTGTATTTTCACTTTTGAGAAAATAAATACTAGTTTTGTGGAACTGTCTTTGATACATTTTTCATGATGGCTTAATAACAGCACTGCCATGAAAGCATGCTTCCCAACAATGGAGCGTGATTTCCATACAAGAGCCGGGGAGGAGACCCAAATATTTTGATGTTTCATTAAAATTTAAAGAAATATTACATGCAATTCTCCCTGGAATTTCTAGAGAAGTTTCCTTTTTTTTTCCCCCTGGAATAGTACACACTTGCATAAAAAAAAAACCAAACCAAAAAAAACCCCCAAATCAAAACCTTATAAATCACCAGACTGCTGCTCTTCTCAGCAGGGCCCGATCAAGACACAGGGAGACAGGTCTGTCCGAGCACCCAAGGGATCATTGCGCGGAGTGCAGTCCCGGTGCTGTTCTGTACGTTGTCTTTGCATGTGTGACTTCCATTCCCTGGAATAATACTGCTGCTTTCGGTAACGGGGGATTTGCAGAGCGCACACCGGGGTAACGTACGGGCAGGTACTGCTCAGCAGCTTGCAGGTTGATCATGGCCATCATGGAAATGAAGGAACTGGGAAGAACCTCTTGGATTCCAGACCAGACCCCAAATTTGTAGGGGTTGCTTCATATTCCTTTCATCGATGTATTGAGATTTTGAATGTTACACTTCATCCTCTGTTCTGTATTTGACGGAAAGACCAATGTGGCTGTGTCACAATCCATGATACACAGAGCTTTTGATATATCCCCAAATGACTATAGATATGGTTTTTTTCTGGAGTAGAACAGTTGGTCTATTGTTGGCTTAATTTGATTACCTGTAATAAAAGCTTCAGCAAAATATTTAAAAGTTATATACACAGTTCTGTAGCCAAGAACTGACTTGAGGGTAGCTTCTGCCAGATCTTTGAATTTTTATCCTAGGCAGTATTAACATAATTTCTGTTTAGCTGTAGAATTTTCTCTCAGTTCTGCTACTTACTATTTACTTCAATGTCATCTTCTGCCAATCCCAGCTAAAATTCTTCATGCCAAAATATTTTGCTTTATAATTTAATGATTTCTTCCTTTTTTTTTTTCTCATTGTCTCCTATTCTGTTATGCTGTACCTGAAAATAAGCTGAATTTTGGAGCTCTTAAGAAATACTTGTTACAGCTCCTGTCTTGTGTGAGGGGCTGCAGTGGGATCACTTTTAAAAGCAGTAGCTGACAATCACCTAAATGTGTTGTCTGTTTGCTTTCAGTACACCTGACCTCTCCCTAATCTTTTCTGTTACCTGTTCAATACAGAGCTCCACCTCCTGATGGTGCTGGAAAATTGATTGCCCACATAGGTGGTGTTCTAGTTTATCTTCCTCAGATCCGAGCAGAGCCCTCTGTGCCTATGTAAAGAAGCATTTGTAAAATATCATTATATGCACTATTGTTTCTTTTATTCTGCCTCCATACTCTCTGTGCTTTCAATGTTTTCTGAAGATAACTGTTGATCTTATCTTTTTAATTTGACTGCACTTACTAGTGTTACCAGTCCTATGCATTTCCATTTTCTTTGTGTTAAACAAGCTTTCCTGTGCTGTTTTTTATCTCCCTAGCTAGCTCATTGATTTTATCATGCCATTTTAGCATGTTTGATTTTACAGGAAAAACAACTGGTTTGTAGCCTGCCCAGCTGTATGTTAAAAACTTTTCATGCGCTTCCATTTACTTCACCGTGAATCCTAGATGAGCTGTTTTTTAAGAGTTAGAGATTTAAAAAGCAAGCTTAAAATGCTCATTTGAAGTTCATATTGGTATGACTTCTATACGTACCTTCTGTGCATACCTCTGTAGTCTCTTACCTAAACCTTATTTTTTGCACGTTCCTTAATTCTTCACCAGCTAAACCACGTGGCTTTTGATTTTCACAGCAATCTCCCGCTATTAAAAATAGATGGTTCACTTGGCTCTCGTGACCTGTATGTGACATTTAGGAACAGTTTAGCTGATGCTTTTTTCTTCTTGATGAACATACAGACAAGGGCAGGAGTGAATTGCAAGCCATATGAATTATTTCAGTAGTCCACTCCCCGCAGCTCTTTTCCTGGGCTTCACAAAGGCTTGTGATTGCCACGTATTGGGCTGAGATGATCTCATCTGGTTGGTGTCTGTATGGGCTTCATATCATGTAGTGGAGAATGCTGCGGAGTAACAGCTGCCTTACGGCTGTGCCATGAGGTGTGTACTCTAGTGCCTTGACTATCTGATGTGTGACAAGATGTAGATAGTTCCCATCTCTTGAGTGGACGTGACAGACATTTCCCACCTTTGGATAGGTGCTGTGTAACAGGTTGCTGAGGACTGTGTGCACCAAGAGGTTGTGCAACATAAAAATAAGCACCATTGCCAGTGTTGATCAGGGAACTGATAATACCACCGGCTGGGAGGGGTGGTGTCCAGAGACAAGGACTTTACAGTCCCGGGTAAGACAGCCCTGCACTGCTGGGTAATGAAGTCTGTGGGATTTTGCTAGGAAGACTTGGTGTGGTTGAACAGGATAAATGCTAGACCCTGTCAAAAAGCACAGCTACAGGAAATAGAAGAATGCACAACTGGCATTGAGGATAGCGTGGAGTTTTATGGCATCTCTTATCTGAATGAAGACAGTGATCCAAGTTAAGGTCTTGCTTTTTCTGAGGTTTGAGTCATTTTAGTGACATTATTTTGCTTATGTTTTTATAGTTACGGTTTTATTTCATACCATATGCTGGTTTTGATTATGTGTATGAAGGGAAAACAAATGTTTCTAGATAACCTGGATTACTTTGCTATGAATATATTTAATTATGGAAATAGCGTTATAAAACTGTTTATATCCTAACGGCACTGTGTGGTCATAAATGCAGTACTGAAGTAAAAACACAGATCAGATTTTGGACTTGTTGCCAAGCCTAGGGCGTCATATGTTGTTTCTAAGTTTTGAATACTAAACGTAATGGTATTGCTGGAGAGAAGTTCTAGCTCCCAAGTTACAGTAGCATGAAATAAACAGACTTTTATTACTGGCAATCAATGAATAAATTTTGGTTTGTATTAAATATGCCTTAGATGAAGATAAGCCTGAAATGAGCTGCTTCTTGATCAGCTTCTGCTGATCAATTTAAGCTTTCCCTGGGTATGCTAGTAGAGAAAGGAAGACAAGTGGTGTGTAACACTGACTCCAGGTAGCGTGGGTCTCGGTTCAGAGAAGAATTGAACCACTTGTGTGCTTGGGTTTAAACTGGATGCTTGAGCATGTGCTTAAATGTCTCTCAACTCGGGGCCTGAGGTTTCCCAGTCCTCTGGGAAAAGTACTTCTTTGGGGTTATGTCAAATATTGAACAGACCTTTTTGCCAGTTCATATCAGAAAGACCAAAGTCATGTCATGAGCAATGAAGAAGATTTAGTTTCCTGTGGATTTCTCTGTCTTGATTAAATAGCTTTCTTTAAACTGAATTGTGCTGAATATTTCTGCTGATTCTTCATTAGCCTGGAAAACCACCATCTTGTTCTCCCACTTGCTCTTTCCTACAGAGTATTTTGGATGGCAGCATGTGAGATGCTCTGTTCAGCACCGGCAATTAGATCAGGGACTAAAGAACTAAGGGTGATTTCGTGAATTCCAAACCGTCCCCTGACCAGCTGCTTATTTTTACAAAACTTGTAGGAAGAGAATTGTCCTTAAAACATCTACTGTCTTATCATCTGTAGGTGAAATTTGCAAGCAGGTATTACAGAGGAGGAAAACAGTGCATGGAATGAATGGTAACCTTGATTTTAAATAATAATGAGTGAAAAAACCTCTAAACCATGTATATTTTTTTTTTACAAGAATAATTTAGACCTTATATTCTTTGTATACAAACAGATACAGTAACATTTAATGTTCTTTTCAGAAAATGATAAAAGCACATCGTTGTGTGTATGTTCCTGCTAGGAGGAATTTGTATTGTGATTTTTCAAATCCACATCATGTTTTGATAAAGCATCGTTAACTGGTGTTTATTCTATTAAAAATACACCAATATTTTTTGTGAATGCTGTGAAAATTAAAGATTTTTCATCACACTGACTTTGACCAGAACCTTTCACATGATCCTTTTAATCAGTTTGTGAATGAAATACTCATGGTGCATTTGGATATTATACTCCAGTCACCTGTAGTGAATTAAGAGCCACCATTTTATACTGTAGCAGTGATTTTATAGAGGTACTTCTGCTTGCTGCTTTGATTGGATGCACCTTTGAATCAGTCATCATTGTTATGCATTCTGAATAATAAATCTTAATTTCCTAATTACACGTTTACCTACTACTCTAAATTCTCCTATTTACCTGATGCCATGTAATTAGGAAATTACAGAATTCATACAATAGCTGCTGGTCTTTTCGTGTTTCCTAGTTGAGAAAATAGAATAGGAAATAGCTTAATAGGTAAATTGCCCAAGTATTTTCACCAGTTATCACCTAAGAAAGCTTACCTCATTTTTAATAATGAGATTTATACTAATGTATTTACTTCTTCACACGAGCTGTGAAATGGGGAGTACAACGCTGCCGACATGAACGTTATAACTGAAAGTCTGGGTGAATACACGGGCCTCCTCGCTGAGCCTTTTTCTTAAGGAACAATAGTGTTTGGTTAAGAATCCTTATTAAATGACTCTTGGCCAACATCCTTGTTTTCTTTAGCTTCGTCGAACCGAAGTGTTAACTAAAATAGCATGACTTGGACAACTATTCAGTTTGTCCGGGAACTACTAGTATTAGAGAGGACTCATCTGACTGCAAAATTCAACAGTGCTTGATTTCCTCAGAATTAAAATATGATGCTGATTAGTTGAGTTTTTCATTAATGTGGGTTTGTGCCTGTAACCGGGGAAGGGGGAAAAACTGTTTGAAAATGGTCGTTTGGAAAACCCTCTTCTGTCCTCCCTTATTTACCTTGAATACAAGAAGTCCATGCAATTAGTAAAACATTTGTTGCTTTTGTTGTTTGACATCTGAGAAGTGATGCAATTTTTTTTTCCTTTAAAAGAGAACCTAGAGTAAAACCACCCTTAGATTACTTTGAAAGCCAGGCCTTTCCTGGTAATCAAGTGTTTACAGAAAGATGCTTTGTTCAAACCTTTTCTGGAGCTCTGTATGCTTAAACAAAGGGCTTTTAGACTTAAACACAGCTGTTCATTTGAAAATGAAAAATCAAATTAAGCAGAACCAGCTTTTGAAAGTTAATGTTGTATAGCAACTGAAACAAAAGAAGAAAATAGTGTGTTTTACGTTTCACTTAAATAACTTTTTTTAACATAAAGTTTGCAACTAAAAAGTGTGGTTTCAAAGCTGCTCATCTCTTGCTGTATCCCGCAATAGAACATCTGCGTTCATTCTGATGCGGATGAATGACAAGAATTAAACTAAAACCGTTGAAGTGCTCTTTTTAACATAATTACACCTTGTTCATTTTGGAGACACAATGCAGGGATGAAATGCCAATTAAGCCTGGTATGTTAATGAGATTGAGACTGAATAGGGGATTAGAGCGGACACAAATCCCAGTGGAATTGATTTGATATAATCCCTCAAGTTTGTTCTGTTTTCAAATGCACAATAACATTTCTATTAAAATTTCCAGGCATAGAATAAAACTAAAAAAAAATCCCCAAACATGTTGGGTTTGGGGATATGGTTAAAGATGCTGTACACTGGGTCTCAGTTTAGTAATCTTGGGTTTATTCTCTATGTTTGTGTCAGATTGAAAGGAAACTTTGTAGGTGCTTGATGTCGTCGTCAGCTGAGTCATCTTGTGTGTTCGTGACAAGTTTGTGTCATGGGGTTCCACAATTTAGGAGTATTACTTTACTGTCCCCCCCCCCCGCTGGCCCCGTCACCCCCAGTCCCTTCCCCCGGTTTTTGGCCCCCCCGAAGCCTTTTCTGAGGCGCGGTGGGGGATGGGTAGGGGGGGAGATTCCACCCTTTGAAGAGCTGCTTCCTCCCGGCTAAACTGGGAACGATGGCACCAAACCAACTGGGCCCAGTAAAGGTCTGGAAGCGACTGGAAAGCGCAACCCCCGCCGTGAAAAGGCTCCTCTGTTCGCGCTCTGGCCCCGGGGCGAATTCCCAGTTCAATCCCAGTGCTGCAAACTTGTTCCCCCCGCACTTCGCCCCCCCCCCAGAGTGGAACGGGACGGGGGAGGGGGGAGGGGGGAGTTGATTTAGTTTTTATTTTTTGAATATTTAACAACTTTCCAACCTTCTTAGGGTTGGGGATTTCCCCCCCTCCCCCCCCCCCCAACCTCCTCCTCCAGCGACAATTTCCTCTTTTTATTCTTCTTTGAACCAGCTAAAAAGCACCGAAAATTGAATGGTTTAATTGGTTGGGTGGGTGGGTGGGGTTGGGGGAGGGGGTGGGGGGGTTTACTGGTTCTTTTTTAACCCTTTCCCCACCATTCCAGGATGGCAACTGGACTGGTGCGTTCACCCCCGACCCATCACCCCCCTCTCCGGTGGGCGACATTCGAAGGGATTTTTAATTCCTCTGTAATTTCTCAATCAAAGAGTAAAAAAATTAATTCCCTGAAAAAACTTCCTCGCCCCCGCCCCCTCCCCGGCTTTTTGAGCCGTTGCGGAGAGTTAAAAATATTAATAATTAATAATTAAACGAGGGGGAAACCTCGTGAGAGGAGCTGGATCATTTTATTCAGCAGCTGCTCCCCCCGAGTTCAACCTCCGGTA